>JAPMOR010103326.1:710720-777903 GCA_026543865.1 Argiope aurantia
AGAGTTAATTTCCAATCAACTAAATCACTGACTTTTAAGAGTTAATTTCCAATCACTTAAACTGACTGATTTATGAAAATTTGAATATCACTATTCAATAAAAAAAGGGTAATTTTAGATTTTCCATCAATCGCTTCAAAGAAAATACGCCAATCAGTGAGCAGGTTTCTCAAGATTAATTGTCCTAAGATTATGAAAATGTTGTGTTTTTCTAAATTTTTAACATTTAAAACTTCATAAATAAGTCTTAGTTGATCGTGGAAAATAGAAACATTCATTCATTTATTTAAAATTTGGTGTGTCCAGAATATTTCTCAGAATATGATACCTTACTGCATTAAATTTAGACTTCATAATTTTTGAAATATATTTATAGACTGGAACAAAATATTATTATTGATTTCATTTGAATCCTTTTGAAAGCAAAACTAAAAACTGAATTTTATGCTGAATATCAGAAATTTTTGTTGAATTATTGTTTGAGATATTACATAAATGATGAAAAATATTTTGTAGTTTACATAAGACTTAAATACCGAGCGATTCTATTTGCAATACTCTCATTCAATAATAATAATAATTAATAAATAACAATAAAGATGATAAATAAAATAAAACGCTTGGTTTTATTTAAAAATATCTTAATATTAATTGCAATTTCATCATTTACATTTTAAATTAAAGTTGAAGTTTTGCCGGAAATGAAAACAAGTTAGCAAAATATATATAGTAAATTGAAAGAAACGATCTAAACAGTATAAGTTTGGTATGGCTATCAAAATTTGAAGATTTAAAATGTTTTGTTTGAGAATCCTTTAACAGACCAGTTACTTAATATATTTAATTGAAAATTGTAGCGAGCGGTAATACTGGCGAACCGGCTGTTCGCCAAAGGCGGCTAGTATATAATAAATTTGTGGTTTTGCAAGGATTGTATTTCTACAAAATATCAAACTTTCCTATCATTAAATAGAACAATTTATTATATTTTAGTCTTTACATAGAATCAACATTCGCTTTTCTTCCAACTCAGAGCATGCTTCTTTTTTTTCTAAGATTTTAATAGCAGCCATTTTAATCAGCCGAATCATTTACCTATTATATCATTCCCTTGTACAATGGTTAAAATCTAATACTCTTCCGAAAACATTTATGCAGATGAGCTTTTAATGGGAATTCCTGAGGGGTTTTATTTTATTTCTCACGGTTCCATTAATTAACTTTAACTTAGCACCATTTCACTTACTCTATTTTATGATCTGTGTGCTTCATCAATTCTGTGAAAGGAAATAGCAAAACAGCCTATTTCTACAGATAATGGGTGCTGTAGGATTATGATGATTTACTGATCCATTTATTTCTCATTCATATTTTATCGTTACCGGCTTATGTATTTATATATATAGATTTTTCAAATATAACTTTCTCTATTTGCAGACATTTTCAATTAATATTAATGAACAGAATGAAACCAAATTTCATATGACTGAGAAAAAAATAATATTTGTAATAAATTTCGGCGATTGGATCTGGTTGCTGTCAGGACTAAAACCGGAACAATAATGACAAAAAAAAAAAGCTTAGCAATTGAGTAAAACAAAATTTCATCGATATTCGAAAGATAAAAACCACAAATTGACTATTCCGACCCTCTCTAAGGCACACGGATAAAACTGAATGACCGGACCACAGCAAAGTAACCTGGCGGGAACTGTGGTTGAGTCCGAAGCACCATCACCGTCCACGGTACAACCTTTCCCGAGGAAAATATGTCCCGTCATCGAGGGGATGTAGTCAATACCCACATTTTTCTGTATCCACTAGGGTGACGAATACCGGAAACTTCTCAACCTCATTTTTGAAGTGCTCCCCAATGGGAGTTCGAATGATTAAAAAAAAAAATACACCTACAAAAATGAATGATACAAAAAAGTCTCACAGAAAATAATCATTCATTAATCAACATAAGGTCCGTCTGGCCTACATGCAAAATTTATAGTGTATTAACATTTCTTATGTGTGAGATATTGAATTTGCAACTTTTAATAAATTTTCTTTAGCTTAATCTATATCTCTATATCTTTCACAGTCTGTATATGAAATATGGTTACGTGCCGTTTATCAATTTTAACTGCAGATGCCTCCAAGCAGGAAAGCTATTTTATCCCTCTTTTGTATTTTAGGAGTATTTGTTTAAAAGTTATATCAATTTCAAGCTGCGTCTGACAGACAGAGAGCTCCTACATCGCCTACATTTATTATTTTATTCAGAGTTAGTCGAAATATTGTTAGGCATTGCTTCCAAAATGCAGGTCTCACCCAAAACTGTTAATAGTGGCGCCGCGAGAGATATTATACAATGTATTAACTCTAATTTATGACCAGTAGTTAATTTCTAAATAATTAAATATTGACATATATTTCCAATTGAGAAAATGCTATAAAGTATACATACATAATTATAATGTATTTTTCTGCAACCAATACCTGTGTTTCACAAAAAACTACGATATCTAACTTTTTTTAAAATCTCGTTGGAAATATTGGTTATGTTTTTTTTTTTTCAGTTAAATCTCTTTTAAACTACTTTATGATTCACACTAAAAAAAAATATTTTTAAGTATAAAATTCGAGTTATTTAATAGTCATATATCTGTTCTGTTCATTGTATATATGTCATGGAATTAGAACAATCAAGTCCCATAACATCATAATGCTATTAAGGTATAAATTTCGAGGCAGTGGCAAATTCCTCATAAAAACTATACAGATATTAAATAAAATCTTTCAGTAACTGTCAACGATAAAAGAAAATCTGGCCACTGATGCAATAATGAAAGAGGCTTGAATTTCAGATCACTAACTAAATCTGTTGTTGAAAATTATGTAAAAAAAATATTTTGAAAAAATTACCAAGATTTAAAAAAAATGCGCATTAATTAAATAAGTGTTATTAAAAAGATAATTTTTTTTGTATTTTAATATGGCGTAAAAGCAATTTTATTTTGATATATTTTCAAGCGTTGCAGCAGAAAAACGCTAGAATTCCGCTTATTTTTATTAATCAAAATTCTAATTTAACTTTTTTAAATCACTCCGTAGTGCAAAGTTTGATGCATATGTCAAATGGTCCGACCTGTAGGGTGCCAATACAACTTACCTATTGTTATATTCAATAGAGATAGATAATTCGTAAAATATTCTTGGTACACTATTACAATATGCCAAATTTCGATTATCTAGGTAGCTAGCTCTGTTTTTAAATATACAGGCAGATGGATACCAGTAAAAGAGTTTTTTTTCAAACTTTTGAAATTTGAAAAATTTGAAAACAAAGGATCGTAAAGAAGTTAATAAGAATGGTTTTAAAATTTCACATTTATTTATGTGTTAACAAGTGTTTAAAATATAATTTTTACTTTTTAATTTATAATTTGTAACTAAAATTGTAAAATAATTTTGTTCTGATATTAATTATCAGATGACACCTTTAACACGAAATCAATATTTTATTAAATTCACTGATTAATATGATCAAGTCTAAAAATATTAAGATAGTGCATTTTCAATGACTATACAAGTATAAAATCAAGGATTGATTTAACAATTGCAGTAGACAAGGAAAAGTGTGCAAAATTGATTCCAATATTCCAATATTACCCTCATGAAATAATTACTAATATTACTTTTATGAAATAAGTAAAAAAGAAAAGAGTATATAAAAAAGTAATTATTATTACTTTAAATTATCTAGTGTATTTTTATCGCTATACTAGAATAAAAAGTTACACAAGGAAAAGAGTGGAAAAATGCTAACAATTTTCCAATATTACTCTCATGAAATAAATAAAAATTAATTATTATTACTTTAAATCATCTAAAGCCCAAAACTGACGTAATATATTTTACCCTAAATCATATTTTTCCATTGTAGCGGATAATACATAAACATTTAAAATCAATTACCCATTATATGTATTATTTAATGCAAGCTTCCATGTAATAACTGAAACAAAAATCTTCACCGTGACAAGTGATATCTTGTGTTATAATATTCTTCTAAATTCAGTTCTCTCCAGAAAATCGATTACAGAATAAAACTTTTTCGCGGAATGACTTCTTCTATCTAGTTCCGCATATGCCTGAGGCGGAACCATAGAGAATCCAGGATATTCTGGGAAAAATGCGTCTACCACTCCCGTTCTTTGCGGGGCGACAAAAACAGGATGAGGAAATGAACCTTTTACACTGCATTTGGCTTAAATTTCTTCCCACACAACATTTTTACGCTTTACGAAATCGCCTCGTTTCCCTTCCGCCAGATTAGTTTCTCTCGCCAATCCAGTGGATACCTACAGAAATTGCAGAAATTAATCTGAGAGAGTAGTTTCTATTTTCAAAAGGGATTTGTGATGAAAAACACGCCTCTGTGTTTTTATATAATATTTTATATAATCCAATCTCTGTTTCAAAATCCAATCTCTGCAGGAAGACCAGTTTCGCACATTAGAACTTTATGTTTGGGCTTTTTTCAGATACAACAGAACTTCGACTAACCGAACTCTTCTAATCCAGGTAGCCAATTATCTGGTTGGTTGGTTGGTTTGGTTTGGTTTCGTATGGTTTATTGACGCACGAGCCACACTTAGCCATACTGCGCCAATCAGATGGTAAAATTCGAATACATTCAAAAACACATTTATACAATTATGAAGCATAGGTGTCAAGATAAAATATCATAAAATATGGCAATGAAAATAAAAGGGGATTTTAGCATTTTAAATTATAAGATAAAAAATTTATGATTCAAACAAATTTTAAAATAATGTAGAAATGTAGTAGAAACATAAAAAGAGAAATACTAAATGGAAAAAAATGCTAAATTTAAGGGAAAAAAACAATGACTTTTAAAATTTTAAAAATATTTGAGTGGTTATTATCTGTAATGTTTTGAGAAAAAAAAACGTGAGATAATTCCTCCAGACTATTAATAGTGAAACAGCTGATTTAGAGTTAAGTATTCATAACATTATTTTAATGCAATATATAAATATACAAATGCAAAATGCGTTTGTTTGTATTTATTAAATTAATATGTTATAATTAATTTAATATATTTCTAATAAATTACTTTTTTCTGTTCAGCTATAAGCATATTCAATTATCCAGGTCGAGTTTCATCCTAAGAAATATTGCAATCCTACAAAATTCGAAACTGAAGTTTCCATTTCATTTCAATTCTTGTATATTTGACCAAATTGAGCAGAAAAATTCATTTTTCAGATTATTTCTGTCTGTCCTTCTTTCTGAGAATACGCCAATACCATAAATCTAAAATCAAAATAGCTGGGAAGATAAATTTATATATATGATCATTACGCCAAAATAGTAGATAATTATAAAATTTCAAATAATATTCGCTAATGGTAATACTATTTGCCTGTTCATGTGTATGTGGGTAATAATTTAAAAATTCAGCAGACTAGCACAATTAAAATTGGTGGTCTTTACATAAAAAAAACTGCAAGTGTATATAAAATTTTAGGACAAATTTCATCAATGAAATAAGGACAATTTTCTTTATATTTGATATCAATATGCCATATTATATAGATAATTTTAGCAGATGCATTGTAATTTACGTCAAAAAACACCTTATTATTGTTGCATTTATTTTTAAACAGTGTATAAAAATATTAAATACATAATTTATTTGGATATATGTTATTGTGCATATCAAAATTATTAATTTATATAAGTATAATTGTAAGTGTTGGACTCTGATTTATAACTGAAAATTATATATAACAGTGTGCAGTATACGCAGATTGGAAAAATGCACTGAATTTATGATATTCTACGAAATAAACTATGTCTCAAATTGTTATTTTGGATTTCAGAAAAAGTTATTTGAAGATTCTACAGCATATATATATAGTAATTATATTAATTAGAACAGAAAGAGTAGAACATATTTAAAATAAAAGCATTCTACTTTTTACAATAGTAACAAAAGTTAATTCAATTGAAGTGTCCCCCTTTCTTTCAAATTTATATGATCAAATTAATCAAAATCTATTCGAAATGTCGACTATATTTTAAAGAATTCATAGATTTTAATACCCAAATATATTTTTTTCTTTTTAGTCCAATGCTACTTTTATGGAAAATCGAGAGACAAAAATAATTTAAAACTTGTCTTTCGAACCTTGCAATAAAAAGTATTCTTGTTTTTGTATTCCTTAGGCACATTTACTGGAGAGGAAGAGTGTCAAAGGAATAGAAAAAAATTTAGAAAATGTTCTTGAATGAGGGTTTCACGTTTTACGATTTTCTTCCGTTCCAAATCCTCAAATTCTTTTCCGAATAAAATATTTCCGACTTGAAGGATTCTTGAAAATACATTCACTCTGCCTAACGTTTCTAAAAATGAAATATTCGATTATTTTTATTGAAACGAAGCTTGCTTTATTCGTTTCTAGCAAACAGATGAGTAACTTTTATCTTTAGAAGAAAATTTATTGCATAAATATAAATAATCTTTATTAACCGAATTCTGATTGAATTGATGTAATGAAGAGTCAGAGAAGGTAGATGAATGAAGAGTCAGGTTGATGAATTTATGATAAAATATGAACAAATAGGACTGGTATAGAAATTTGTATTTCAGTTTTTTTTTTATTATTTTTATATACTATTTAATTAGAAAGCATGAAATAAAATAAAATTTAAATAAGATTTAAATAAGAAATGAAATCTACTATTGCAAATTTCAAGTTATCATGTGAGAACATTATTATTTTTAAGCTATTATTTGTCTTAATTAATTTAAGTCATTAACCAGTTTAAACCGGTTTGAAACAATCACGAGGCTTTCTCTTTCTCTCTCTCTCTCTCTCTGTATATATATATATATATATATATATATATAATTTTTTTAAACTTTCATTTTCGATTTTTCTAGTAAACAAAGTTTTGGTGCTCGACCGATTTTGTGATGAAAAAAAACCATCGTTTTTCTAAACATCGACGCATGCGTAATCTGATAGTCTCGTGATTGTTTCAAACTGGTTTAAACTAGTTAATGACTTAAATTAATTAAGATAATTCATCAGAATTCAGAGAATGTATAATTTAGAAATTAAGTTGTAACTTTAGTTGGCGATAAATTGCCAAATGTAACAACCTTCTGCATCATTTTCTAATAACCCTATTTTAATTAGTTGAGATTATCCCTGAAACAACAATCTTTATAGATTAAACAAACAATATTTTAACTTGTTTGGTTTATTTTTAAAAAACGTTGCGCGAGTTATGCCATAACACTTTGATTTCCAAGGGAAATACTACATTAACATAAGATAGATAATGGAAAAACTATACTATGAAAGCCGACTCCAAAATAAAAAAGAGATAAATAGCCAATTTGTTGCCACCACATTTTGAGGCTTCAACAATTTGTTGCCTTCACATTTTAAAACCCCAAAAACCTCAAGCGAAAACAATATCATGTTCTCACATGATAATAAAGCTAAAATATTTCAATGTTGTAGAAAATTAAACATTGTATCTTTTCTTTATCGCAAATATCTTCAAGGAAAATTCAAAAAACTTTATCTCTTTCCCTTGTATATGACAAAAATAAAATCTCTTAAAACAGACACGATTTTTTATGCATTGAAATTGCAATTATTTTGTTGCAATTTATAGCAGTTGCGTTTGTTTCGAAAATTGGAAACACATCGAAATCTATTTTATCAAAAAAAGTATTTGTATGATTGTATTAGAGCCCTATAGGACAGACCATCAGATTTCTAATTATCAAATTTAGTACAGAAATATTTAGAATATAAAATTATGCATCTCAAATAATTAAAATAATTAATTGGGATTTTAATTAATTAAAAATTAATTGAGGTTTTAATATATTTTTAATTTTAATCTTAAAATATTTAAACATTTTTTTTTACTATTAGCACAAATTTAATTTTTACACCATCTTAAATTTCTTTAAAATTATCATTATAATAGCAGAAATTTAATTCGAATGCCATTCTTCTTGAATTTGTTTCTATTTTCTTTAAACAATTAGAATAATTTTATTGTAAGAAATCCAAGCTATTTCTATTGTTTCATCATACAAATAATTTCTGCTATTTGCTTCATTGCAAAAAACTAAGAAAAGCAGTTTCTTATTATCATCTGCTTAGCATATATGAGGAAACAGAAAATGAAATTACATCGCCACAATAGACAACACGCTGTTTGACGTATATTATCCATATTTTTAAATTTTTAAACACAATATGATTTGATGCAGCACAATTTTCCTAGGCAAACTTTTCCTTTATTGCGAAAATCATGAACTCGAGAGATTTAATTTAAATTAAACTCAATCAATACTTCCAGCGATCCAGATGATCACCAAAGGCAGCTAGTTTAAATATAAAATATTATTGAAAAAACCTGATCTAAGAAACAATCTTAAAGTTGGGTTTTAGATTTTTGGTTATTTTTGAAAAATATAAATGAACCTTTCATTTAAAAATATCGTCTGCATTTTGAGTCACTTCTCTTTTCTTTGTGTTTCCACATTTTCAAAATGTTTTTTCTTATTTTCAAATTGGCATAAAAATAAAATGTTGTAATCATTATTCATCTACATAGATCTTTTAAGAGTTTTTAACATATACCATGAAAGGATGAGCAGTTGCCAAAAAAATGCATAATATGCATTTTTTTTAAGATTAAAATATTACAAACATAAATTGATCGAGTAATTTCACTTAAAAGAAAATAATTTTGATTGATTTGAAGTTAAAACGTATAACTACGTCGTTAATTTTATTCTAACGTTATTCTTTAAATAACTGCATATAAATTGGGGTGGGGGGTTTAGACTGATACGTATTCGTAGCACATTACTGTATTAGTCAGAGGTGGTGGTTGGTTGGTTTCCTCGAGAAATAATAGTAGCTGATAGTGAGTGTTTATGTTAGTATACATAGAGAAGCATTCTTTTTTATTATTATTGGAGATGTAAATTTCTTCGTAAATAAATAGAAATGATTTATTTTAGCTTTTAAGTGAAAACAAAAAACAATATGATTCCATATTTGACGAAACAATGAAAAAGTTTTCAAATTCATTATAAAAATGAAAAATATTGTTGAATAGGATGCAAAATATTTTTAGAAATTAGCAACATTTAAGAAGCGATTGCGCAAAATGTAAATCATTATCATTGAAAATTTCTTTGCATTTTAAGGGTGAAAACTTCTAATGCAATAACATTTCTGAACTTATCGTAAAGAAACGTCGAAATCTCTCTTGATTTTTGGTAAGAATTCTAATAAGATAGTTTGAATTTAATATTTAGATTCCATTTAGCTAATCTAATGAATTAATCTAATTAAATTTCAGTCAAAAAATTCTCCGAGATCCACAGTCCTCCTCCAAAACATATCTACTCCACCTTTAGTAAATCTGAATGAAATTGTCAGTGTTATAAAGCAACAACAGACACATTCTTCTTTATTAATAGTATAGATTGTGTGATCATACAATTTCTCTTTATTGCGATCTAGTATTTTCCTAAAATGAGTTAAAAGAGAAATCCAAAAGATAAATATATAAAAGTTTTTAAATAACTGCAATACCTAATTGCAACAAAGAAACGTTGTTAAGATGTGTTCTTTAAAAAATTAATTATCTTCACAGCATTCATATAGGAAGTACATTACCATATTTGGATTTATATACAAAAATGCATTCAATAAATTTTCATATCTCTGTTGAATATAATATTTATTTTTGAAAAGCCTCTTACAAAATTATTCTGCTTGAAGCAGAAAAAGAAATTCTAAAACATTTAGTAATTAATAGCATTATTAAAAGTAAATAATAATGTGCACTCAAATAATAATGTAAACATATTATTATTTGTCTTCTAACATGCTTATTTAGTCTAATAAAAACATATTTACACATGAAAAAGAAGCAATCAATTTTCTGTTTTTATTGATTTATGTATTTGTTTGCCAGGGCATGTTTTGTTTACAAAGTTCGCAAGAATAAACAACCTAGTATTTAATTAAATCAATAACTCTTTTCTTATCCTAATTTTATCGATGCTTTCGAGCTAACATCACGAATTTGTCAGATGTCTTGAATTTGTAATTCTGGCAAAGATGAATAATATAAAAACAACTAATTTTATGGAAACCTATTATTTATAAGATTTATTCAAAAAACACTTTAGAGGTAATTCAAGCTTTTTGATCGAAAAAAAATCACACAAAAATATGCTTATTTACTTAAATTTATATCAACTTTTTAGAACACTGATAAAATTATGTTTCAATATTTCAAACAAAAACAACTTTTCCATTCGAATTTCCCAGTAATCATTATACGTTTTTCTACAAGCAGATGTCGAATTTTGCATGCTTCACTTACCTGCGAAATTTCTTTTTGTGCAACAATGATTATATGTTTTAGAAAAAAAATATGGTCTAGTATAAAACAAAATAAAAAAAAAGATATTTTTTGAAATTAATTCTTTTAGAATTATAATAAGTTTTACGAAAGCAATTCTTAAAAACATAACTTTATCAGTGTTCTAAAAAGTAGATTTTTTTTTACTTAGTTTGTTCATCTGGTATTGAAACATATTTAATTAATTTTATCACAAAACTTTAATTTGTTTAGTCATTAATTTGTATATAATTATTGAAAATATCTTGACTTCACATACTGAATTCGATTCAAATTCACCACCAGGTGGCGCTATTTTTATAGAATGCAAAATAAAATAAATTAAATGCATGATTGATAAGTACGTTCTGAAAATATACAAAAACGTGTGTTGTTATCCATAATCCAAAACGTTTCTGAAATCTTGAGGTTCAGAAAGCAGATCTATCGCAAAATTCTGCCTTTCCAAAGAGGAATCAAATCAAATTACATGAAACTGCATCAAAAAAGCAACTAAATGATCTTGATAAATGTTAAATCCAAAATTACTTTTTATACAGAAATTAGAGAAACTAGTTAAGCATTGCTCATGGTATTCCAAATAAACAACAAAACAAAACGTGGAGCTTAGCCTTAAACTTGAAACTTGAAAAATAATAAAGTCAACTAAGTCAGAAAATGACATTGGAAAAGCTAATATCTCTGTCTGGGTATAATATAACCAAGAAAAATATTTTCATAGACAGAATAAATAAATAAAAAAAACTTAACTTCATGTGAGCTAGATATTTTTTGAAGGAAAAAAAATAACACAATAAAAAAAATAGAAAAAGCTGTCATGCGATAAAATATTACTTTCAAAAGAATACATTCCGGGAAAATCTATATTTTCAAAAATGGAATGGAAATCTATATATTCATAAATAATTTGCACTGTAGCGAAATCCAAACTGCTCAATAAATTTTCTTCACATTTTGATTACAAATACTTTGAAGCATAAACAAGATTGCAATGAAGGTTTTATGCAAATTAATTAAGTATTTAATATTTTATCAGTAAAATGATATGTTTTCGCATGTAGGAAAGATTATTTTATTTATAGTGGATTCAATCCTTTTGAAAGTCCTTTTCAGTCCTTTTTTTTTTTTTTTGCTATATTTTAAATAGTATTCTTTGTTTGCTTTTTGTTTTGTCCATTTAAAATGTAACAGATTAGTTAAAATAATCCACAACCACAAATTCCTGACATTTCAAACTTCTTTATTTTCCATTAAACTATTGCCAGATACATAAACTATAAAATCCTTTCCGTTACAAAAAATATTTCAATGCTAAGTTGAGTTGTTTCATAAATATTTTAAACTTCTTAAAATTAATTTAGCTTAAATATATATTTTTTAAGTTAGGCTTCGTGCTAATAATATTAATATTTGTTGAAATCGCGACACCTTTTAATTGCCACTCGTATTGTTTAGTTACATTGGGCTTCATTTTTTAATCACTATGATCAATTAGGTCTGGGGAAAATTAGTTTAATGGTTTTTTTAAAAAATTTGCTGTAAATTGTTTCATAATTTTTCATGACGATGCGCGATTTAAAAATTACTTTGCGTAACATCATTTAAACTTAAAAAATAAAACTGCTGATGATAATAGGTTATAAGATAGGACAAGAAAACACATTTAATAGCCACGTTTCGAGAATAGCTTGTTCTTTTAGAATATTAGTTTACTTTCAATTAAACTATTAATATAATTTGTATACCTAGTTAAAATACTGCCTTTATGACTTGTAAAGGCTAAAAAATATGAATAAGTCGAAATTTAGCTTTATGCGAAAATGAAAAAACTTTTTCTGTGGCTGCTTTTGAAATAATATATAAAGTATCCAAATATTGGTTAATTATTAACATGCCACTTTAATAAAAATTTGGCAAGTTCTTCCTTGAAAAAACAAATTTGTGGGTTGTACCGTGCTTTTAAACGGAAATAAAATATCATTTAAAAAGAAATAATTGTCAATAGAAATTGTCAATATTTATTTACTTATCAAAAAGCTTCATTACATTGCTGTTTTTCCTTAATCAAATTTCAAAATCAAAGTCTAAAACAAAAATGAAAACTCATTACAATAATTGTAAAATTATAACGCAACGAAAATTAGGAATTAGAAACAATGCGAAAAACAGATGTCCTTTGTCAGAGTTATGAAATGTATTAGTTTGCAGCTGGTGCGAAAGAATATTTTAAATACAAAACTTATAAAATGAAATAAAAACTATTTTATTCAGTACGCTTTACTTGTGAAACAAATTTTGAAAAGTATGTAAAATACAACTGTGGGCAACTAAAAAAATCTTCTGAAAGCAGTAAACACATAAAAAAATAATAACCTTTGTTATCCTATTCGCATTATCCTTTTTGTAACTTATAAACTGAGAGAAAATGTTGCCAAAAATATTTATAAAATGAGACATTAAGGATAAAAATTAAATAAATAAAATGAGTTAAAACATGAACATTTAATATATTGTATTGTGGGATGATAATCATTATGAAAAAATTTTTTTAGCTATCGACTGAGCTTATATTCGAATACCCGGACAGACATACTTCCTTTAAATGTGATTTTGCTCACAATTTGATAGAAATCTAAATATTTGGTGTAAAAAATATATAGATTTAACCAGTCTAGTTTAAAGTTTTTGGAGTTATCTTTGTCACAGGCAGATGAAAATTTTCCAAAAATGTGTTTTTCGAACTCAGGGAGGTCTAAAATACTTTCGTCAAAATGTCGATTTCAAATATTTTGACGCTTAAAATACTTTCTCTATACTTCGTATACAAGAAAGTAAAAACGACAAAATACTATAAATCAAACTACAATTTAATTTTCAGTGTAACAGTTTTGTTGTAAGTCATAAAAAATGCATTTTTAAAGATTTATTAAAATTAATCTGTAAAATCTATTCACAATGAAATTAGTATTATTAACAACTGGTATATTTATTTATTTTTTTAATTTTAAGATCGTGCAACCTCTCATTTTTGAAGAAAATTTTTTCGATAGGTGATGTAGATAAACGTCAAAATCTTGTTTCATTTTTATCAACTAAAAATTTAATTCACCTATGAATTTTAGGAAATTGGCAGCAGTTTTTCTCTTGTTTTAAAGGTCACCTAAGCCAAATTTTAAGACTGGATAATACCCTTGTAGATTTGTATAAGGAAACAGTCTAATAATGCTCTAAATAAATATAGATATAGCTTGATAGTCAGACTGATAGACAGATAAAAGAACTTTTACATAAAAAATATTAGTTTCACACACACACACATATGCATGTAAGTTTGTGTATGTGTGTAGAATGTGCATTAACTTTAGAAATTTATGTATATTACATTTTTTTCCTTTTACACATGTGACGTATATACCACGTAACCAATAACTGCTTATATAATACATAATAATAGTAACCTTTGTTTTATTGTAAATAATTTAAATTTTGTTCAGCATATGGAAGATTATATTGAATTTTCCGACACAAACGAGTAACTATTTATTTAAATTATTAACAAAACGCATGAAAATATTTTCATCAACAATGCCAGTTGTATCAGAAAATTGGGAATAAAATATGTATATAATTACTATATTTATATTGTTTCCTCAGTAATTCCCGACCAATTTCTAAAAAATAATTCGAATAACGCTAATGAAATAAAATTAAATTCTACATCTTAAAAACGCTGTTTGCAATTAATGATGTTCCATGCAATTAATCAAACTTTTTAGCTTTTCGTACCACTTTCCTAACTACCGTTGAAACCCTCCTCTTGTGTATCGATTTTCTCTCACACTTCATGAATGGAAACAAATTACAACTTTAAAGGCGCAGTTTGGAGGCCCAAACCATTCATAATCGTCACTAATGCGATATATTGCGAGACAAGGCTCCCAAAGTAATTTTAATGAGTAACTACTGCTCTAATAGGAGGTTAACATTGTTAGCGAATTCAATGGCATTTCATAGTGAGAGCTGATTAAAATCTTGCTTGAGCGTGGCAATTATCCTAAACATAATTAACGTCTGGCACTTTTATACGTTTATCGTAATTATTAACTGGATGAGCTAAATTAGTCATACACAATCATATTGGGCCAGAAGCTGCTACAAATTTATATTTAGAGATATTTATTCGTAACTTTAACTCGTTTAACTCATTGACATTTGAGTTTTCTCCCCTCGAATTTCTCGTATACATCCACATTCTTGAGAATTGTAAGTCTTTACCATCTGCTGCGAATGCCTTCATCTCGCTTTAATCGAATGTGTCCAACTTTAAATACCAATTTACAACAGACAGAATCAATGCCGAAACCAAAATTTATTTATGTTATATCATAAGCTGGAAATTCTGAGTCTCTTAAGGACTCTGAAAAACAGAGAGTACGAGATATTGTTTTGTTGGGTTCCGAGTCATGTCGGAATTGGTGGAAACGAGATGGCAGATAATGCAGCAAAGAGAGCATTTTTACTGTTGAAACGAGATATCCCAAGCAATGATGTAAAAAATTCTTTGGTGCATCGTTTACATACGCTGTGGCAGGAGTCATGGAATCACCATGTTAGAAATAAACTTCATTCAATAAAACCCACAATTTCACCCTGGCCTTGCCATCCAGTGCGTGAGTACGATGTTAAATTGACTAGACTCCGCATTGACCATACCCGTTTAACTCATCGATACCTTTTATTCGGTGAAAGAGCTCCTACTTGCCCAAATTGCGTTGTAAATTTAACTATTGTTCATGTTTTAATCGAGTGTCCTAATTTTGGATGTCATCGGAAACAATTTTTTAAATGCTCATCGCTGGAAATGCAAAGTCTGGTGGGGGAACACCCCCATCAAAACATTTCTAAATTTTTAAAAGCTATTGGTGTTTACCATTTTATTTAGCATTTTATCATCACGTAATTTTAACATCTTGTTCTCTTTTAAAGATACCATGTCGACATTTTAATCAAAGTGCATTCTGATACTTATTTAATTTTACACGCATAATATTTTTATATATATTTTAACCATAAGTCTGGCGCAGTATGGTCAGAATTGGCTCTTGCGCCATTAAAACCCACAAATCAAATCATAAGCTGAATTGCAGCATTTACATATCTATTATACGAAAAAAAAAATGTAAAAATTGCGTTTTATTCGCTTTGTGAGTGGTAGATAGCGAGTCACCTAATTCATGACATTTGTTTTACCAGTATTATTTTAAATATTTAATAAAAATTATTATTATGTCAAAGTAAGTATTTATATAATAAAATCGTGGTAAAAAAAAGAAAATGGCTTTGCTGTTCAATTAACAGCAAATTAATACCAAAGTAAATACAGTAAATACCAAAGTTTATATCTAGGAATACATTAAAATCAGAGTTAATACAGGAGAAGATGTATTTCATAATTAATACCAAATTAACAGCAAATGGAACAATATTATTTGTTAATTTTACTTTTAGACACAACGTTTATGACAGCACTTATGAATAACTTTCCGCTTTGCTTACCTTTTTCAAGTAACGGAAATGTTTCGTCTCTTGGCTAGCAATCGTCTGAATATCTAAGCAATACACGTGTTAACCCTGCATGTTTTTTAAATACTAATGGAGCGTCAGCCATAACAGACGAAGAAAAAATATGAAAAAAGGCAGAATCAGATTCTAACAATTTGAAAAGAAAACAAAATCATTATTAAGATAAGCAAAGAATGTTCTCATTTTGGGGCTATGAGTTTTGTCGGAAGTAGGCGGATCGGAAAATACATGGTGCCATCATTCAAAGTTTAAGCTTCCAGCATTGAGCAAATGACCGGTGGAATTTAAAAACTTGCTAACAGGAACTGACGAACAACACATATAGTAAAGAGCAAAATCGGAGTTGGCGAGCGAAAGCTAGGAGAGGGTGAAGCCACCAAGTATACTGAGAAAAAAAAAATTGACGGTCATTTCTTTCATTAATTTGAACGAAAATTCTATATTAAGTGTGTACTGTTAATGGGTCGACAAGCAGATGGTTATTAGGTGATAACGAGAAGAACGAAATTTGCAATGGAACAGGATGTCGCAAAACACGTTGAAATGTTGCAGGATTAATTATTTCAAGAGTTCTTGGAGCCGGCGTCCTGACATAGGGATAGCGCGTCTTCCCCTTGATCTGGGCGTCCCGGGTTTGAATCCCGGTTTGGGCATGGTTGTTCTTCCTGTTCTATCTGTGAGATGTGTGAATGCGCCCTCCTGTAAAAAGGGGTTGTACAAGCGAATGAGGGATGCGTGAGTAGACAAGTCGTACTCTTGGCCCAATATGGCTCTACGATAAAAACAAGAGGCGTTCCCCCTTAGGCTTAAATCGGCTGTCTTCGAACAGCGGGCTTGTCCGTGGCAAGCGCCATAAGAAACAACAACAACAACAGAGTTATTGGACGTGATTGCTGGTGATTTCATTGTACAGTTTACAAAAACGTTAAAAAGAGTTTTAGACACACTCGCAGACTCCAGTAATATTTTTAAACTTCGCCACAACGATGGCAATTCACCGTATGAGATCCTTTGTTGTGTTTATAGGTGCCGCATAAGCGAGTGATTCAAGGCACCCCATATGAGATAATCACACGGATTGATATTCCGCAAGCACTGGGTTCGGCGCATCTAGTCCAGTTCCTTAGGTATATAACATCAAGGTGATTACGAATCTCGCGAAAAAAATATATAGGGGCACTATTGTACATAAATCGCATGCCTTGCTGATTTGCGGCTGGGACATTTTGAAACAATTCCCAAAGGATGTGTTGCAGAAAAACAAGATATGTTGTTCCAACATTAAATCCCTGTTGATGATTCTAGAGTACACTAGTATTGGAATTATCCATTGCCCATATATGTATCGATAAAACCATTTGGACTTAGAGCCTACGTGCATCCTCTAGATTTTCATCTCCTCAACATGGTGAAATTATGTACCATTGCAATTTTGGTTTCTCTTCATACCTACTAATAACCCTCTGAGTTTATTGGTTCGTTAATCGAACTGCCTGTCAAGGTATCCACCCTCATTGCGGCCGAATAGTTAATTTTTAAATTGTTAAATATTCGCTTATAGCTCCAATTGGGAAAAAATGCTTCACTTTTCGTATGTAATAACGTTGCATGTTGTTCGAATCAATAAATGTTGCTTTTGAAATAACTACGATACCAAAATTTATACTCAGTTTCCCTGTCCTATACTCATAGTAGTTGGTATAATTTCTTCTTGACACGTTAAACAAATAAAAATTCTTCACTGAATAAATTTGAAAGTTTTAAATATCACTATTACGGTAAATCATTTTAAAGATATCGTTGAGGAAATATCAATAATCAATGTATACTGCTTTTGTGGGGAAACGCTGATAAGGCGCTTTTCATAACTCAGTCAGTTTTTATGGCAGAAGTTTTGAGCATTTTTCTGCTCTAAAGCATACGTGGTTTTGACACAAGTTATTGGGTCCCGTTTAAAATCAGCATCCTGAATATTGTCTTTAATAGTATATTGTAGGTTTACTAGCGAAAGCTGGCATAGGGTCCTGGCATAGGGGTAGCGCGTCTTCCCCGTGATCTGGGCGTCCCGGGTTCGAGTCCCGGTTCGGGCATGGTTGTCTTTCATTTGTTCTATGTGTGAATGTGACCCCCTTTAAAAAGGGGCTGTGCAAGCGAATGTGATGCGTGAGTAGCAAAATCGTACTCTTGGCCCTAGTTGGCGTTACTAAAATAAGAGACGTTCCCTTTCGGCTTAAAATCGTTGATTTCAAATCAGCGGGCTTGCCTATGGCAAGTGCCATCAGAAAACAACAACAACAACTAGCGAAAGCAGGTCAGAGAAGAAGAATGATGGATGTCAAAGTTCTATAAATGCTCATTTCTAACCCTAATATTTTTTTAAATACCCTTTTCTCCCCAAAACCAGTTTTTATTTCTTAGTTTATGAGATTTTATACAGGCAGTAATTTATACATGTTGTAACTTTTAACAATTGACAAGACAAAACCAAAGACCAAGTGGTAAAATACTAGCATATTTTCAAATAAATTTTATAATCCCTAAGTTGCACTAAATTTAAAACCATATATATTTTAATAGGATATGGATTCATATTTTATTAAATGCAATGTTTTATTAAAATTAATAAAATATTATCAGAAATGGTAAGTTTGGTTTATAAAAAAAATTCTAATCTCAGATAAAAGTAGGAAAATCGCTTTCTGTGTCTCATCTTGTAGTTATACACACTTCAGTCAGAAAGACGGTTGCAACCCCCAGTTTCTGCAGGATTATTTTTTAACTAGGGAAGACAGTACGAAAACAAAATAAGTCGCCGAATAGAGTCTTCTGCGCAGGAATAATTAAAAGATACTTGTGCATTAATTGTGTATTGTCATTGGCAAACAAATTCACTATATTAATATGGCATCTTTGGCGATCTTTTAGCGGTAAATTAGTTGCAATAAACACGACATATCTTGTAAGTCGTTTTGACAATTAGTTACTAGCATACAATTAATATACACAAAAAAATTGAGTCTATTAAAATGAGTATATCTTCTTTCTAAACAATGATAGAGTGAAAATACATGAACTTAATGCAAAGGGAAGTTTATTTTATTTTTTTACGTAATAATTCCTCAATGTAACTTCTCTTAGTCACATAAGCAACATCACATCAAATATTGTGAAGCATACTTATAACCGCCGATGCGCGTTTGATGCCTGAATGTACGCTATGCACATAGTTATCAGAATACAACGAATTAGAAGGAATTAGGACTGAATCTATGACATATTCAAGGAAATGGTAAACCAAAAGTAATTTCTTGGATTTTCATTTGATTGAACATATCTCACACTTACTTTTAATGTCTTCTTTGCTTCTAAGCAATACAGAAATGAAGATTCTCATAGAGAATGCTTTAAATTGATGTAATTTAAACTCCCGAACTGTGTAGTTAAAATGAGGTTTAGTGTAATTATTACAGAATCAAATAAAACTTTGAGTTGGTAGATTTATGACGAGATGTATTCAGAGTGACGCCAGCAAATCGATTAAAAACGTTGTTAGTCTTTTAACCAAATAATCAAATTTGTACAAAAAAATAAATATTAATTCTTTGAATTATAAAATACTAGCCGCCTTTGGCGACCAGCCGGTTCGCTAGTATTACCGCTCACTACAATTTCAATTAAATATTTTAAGTAACTGGTCTCTTAATAGATTCTCAAACAAAAATTTTTAATCTTCAAATTTTGATAGTCATAACAAACTTATACTGTTGTTTAGATCGTTTCTTTCAATTTACTATTTATATTTTGTTAATTTGTTGTCATTTCCGGTAAAACTTCAACTTTAATTTAAAGTGGAAATGATGAAATTGCAATTAATATAAAGATATTTTTAAATAAAAACCAAGCGTTTTGTTTTATTTATCATCTTTATTGTTATTTATTTATTATAATTATTACTGAATATGAGTATTGGAAACAGAATCGCTCGGTATTTAAGTCTTATGTGAACTACAAAATATTTTTCATAATTTATGTAATATCTCAAACAATAATTCAACAAAAATTTCTCAGATTCAGCATAAAATTCAGATTTAGTTTTGCTTTCAAAAGGATTGAAATGAAATCAATAATAATATTTTGTTCCGACCTTATAAATATATTTCAAAAATTATGAAGTCTAAATTTAATGCAGTAAGGTATCATATTCTGAGAAAAATTCGGGACACACCAAATTTTAAATAAATGAATGAATGTTTCTGTTTTCCACGGTCAACTAAGTCTTATTTATGAAGTTTTGAATGTTAAAAATTTAGAAAAACTCAACATTTTCATAATCTTAGTTCAATTAATCTTGAGAAACCTGCGCGCTGATTGGCGTATTTTCTTTAAAACTAAAATTTCTTCTAAAATTTTTTTATTGAATAGTGATATTCAAATTTTCATAAATCAGTCAGTTTAAGTGATTGATTTAGTTGATTGGAAATTAACTCTTTTTATTTAAAATATTAGTGTTTCAAGAACATTTTGTTATTCGTAATTTCCACAGCAGAAGCTTAATGTAAAATCAAAAATTCGTTATTTATTAGAGCATTTATTAAATCAAGTTACATAAAATATAATCATTTTCCATTTAGACCATTTTAGCAGATCTGTGTCTTACTAAAGGTTTACAAATCAGCTGTGTGGCCCTGATTTGAATGGATATCCTGTTCATATTAAACAAAACTTGCCTTAAACTAAAACTGATTTATTGGATTAATAATATAGAGTGTAAAAGATCATAAAATAATTTTTCTTAAATTTATTTTTTAGAAAAAATAATATTTCTTATTTGTTTCATTTCCTACAGACACGTGCCGAAAATTATATTTTAGCAGATTTCATTTCCAAAAAGATTTAATTTATTTTTAATTGGAGCTTTAATCAAGGTGATGGCAACACTTTGAAAAAAGCTAATTTTTTTCGCATGAATGCGAAACGTGCTTAATTTTTATTTTTATTTTTTACGAAAAAAATTATTAAAAAACATAGTTAAAAAATTTATTTAAATATTCATTAAAAATAGAAATTTAATTTTAAGATTAAAACATTAGTATCATTTAAAAGATAAATTTTTGATCTTTAACTTCATGTAAAAATCTTTTTTGTGCGGTAATATTTTCGGAAGTTATAGCAGAAACACGTCAAAATTTCGCTTAATTTTTAAATAAATAAAATTCTAGTTAAAAATTCGAAAAAATAACCCCCAGGTGCTCATTCCCGGCCTCCAAGGTATGCACGTACCAAATTTGGTAGCTGTAGGTTGAATGGTCTGACCTGTAGAGCTCCAACATACACATACACACACACACATTGAGCTTTATTATAAGTATAGATTAAAACACTGATGTGTTTAACATTGAATTATTGAAACTATTATTAAATTAATCAAAGTATAAATAATTATTTGTTTATAATATATTATAGTATTAAAGATGTAATTATAATATAATATAATAATTAAATATTTTTGTTTGTAACCAAAAAAGTAATTCAAAAATAATTATGGTTAATTTTATTCTTTTTAGCTTTAATTTAAGCAATATAGTATTAAAAAATACATAAACAAAAGCAGATATATTTTCACTACATTACTAAAATAACGAATTAAACTAAAATAAATCATGAACATAGTTATTAAGCTAAAACTTAAACTACTTAAATGGGAAGCTAAATTGCCCATTTATTAAAAAATAATGCTTGTTAATACACATTGCTCAGAACAACAATATGCTTACATCCCAAAATATTTAAACTGCCTACTGCTATTATATTACGATTTTCTTCTACAACTAGAAATTTATTATTATTTGACAGTAATGCAGTTGTTTGAACAACCTTGTATTCTTATTAAAATAAAATTTGGAAAAACAGTCATTTGCCCGAAATTATACAGAAGTTTTTAAATTTTATCGCTGAATACAGTCTCGACATGTAATGTTTACTTTTCTCCATTAACGAACTTTTTCCATTCATATTAAAAAACCGTTCTCGGTTTAAAAAAAACACGCAAAACAGTTTTAAGATTTTTTTTTAATTAATGTCTTTCGTCACAGCCAATTTGGCTTTTCAAAGAATACGTTTTTCTTTCGCTGAAAGATTGCTTTTATGATGTACTTAAATGGATATATTTCGCTAAAAATTAAAAAAAAAAATTATATTTTAAAATAATAGCGCCTACACGACTCATCAAATTAGAATAAATCTAATCATAAAACTTAACATTTTTACTTTTATGAAGTGCCTGTTAGAGAAAACTGCTTGAAGTATGAATATTTAATATGCTAATTAATCTTAAAAATGAATAAAAGCAATTTCAAAAGCGTTAGGAAAATTTGTGTGTGTGTGTGTTTTTTATTTGTTTATATAAGAAACGTGTGCTTCCTTTTAGATTAAAATTGATAATTTTTAGGAATAATAAACAGCATGTTTAATATTTTGAATGCATTATTTCTGTTTACCATTTAAATAGTTGCTAAAATAAAAAATAAAAAAGTATCATTTTATAAATGTTATTTTCAAAGTATTGATATGTTTTCTTTTCTGTTGGAAATTGTTATTTTCTAGCTTTACAGTAGAAATTTAACTTTGAAATAGATGGTTTAGACAGTAAAAAACTCTAAATTTTCCCAATGTCTATTTTATTTACTCTTATTGTAATTTACCTGATTCTTAAATTTGCCTTCTACGTATTAAAATTGTTTTGTAAATTTCTTTTAAATTGGTTAATACATTCCGAATTAGTTAAAAATCCTTTTCGTGTTTTTAACTAGCGAAATATTATATATTTGATTAATTATCACAAAAGTGTCATTAACACTTCGTTTATAAATCAGTATTTCTAAACAAGCTTTGATGTATTTGTAACATAATAAATAATCATAGTATTAATTATTAAATATCGAATCATTTTTTAAACTATCTAGTATGAACGTAATACGAGAGAAAATAAAAAATAAAAAAATTATAATCAATGTTCGACGGAATTCTAACATTTTAAACAAACCCTTTTTAATCTAAAATATGTTTTAATGTAAAATATTTAGTTATACAAAATATTAATATATAGAATACATATAAAAAAAACTCTAATCTGCAATTTTATTTCAAATATAAAAAATATTTTGTATAAAAAATACTAATCGCCTACTGTAATCAACTGATTAACTGGGGATTGAGATTATTTTAATTTCAAATAAATAGTTCAGATTTAACTTCATATCCATGTTCCTTTCAAATAGTCGTATTAAGATATTAAAAACGTGTTATTTTAATTCTTTTACTTCAATTTTGTTTATTGCGAACATGGCTTTATCTAATGGAGGCCTATCTCATAGCATCATATCTCTATTACAAATGTAAATTTCCAGTTTATATATCTTTTAAATTTCGCAGTTATTTAACTTCACACTTTTAGTCGTCTAATTAACTACACAAATATTGAGCAGAATAATTCGTTTTTAACTTTAATCAATGGAAGAAACTCACATGATTAAATATTTGATCAATAGTGAAAGTTGTTTGAATTTCAGGGTAAAAATGGGATCTATTGTTGAAAATCTGGCGAAAAAAATATTTTTTAAAATAAATTGTCAAAATCCAGGAAAAATATGACCGACCATTAAATTGGTAACATTAAAAATAGAATTTTACAAATCTTGAAATGGAGTAAAATTTAGTTTTTTTACAACTATATTTTCGGAATTTATTATTAAAAAACGCCGGGATTGAGTTTAATTTTAAATTAATTAAGATTTTAATAAAAAAATTTTAAAAAATCGATTCAAGTTGCACATTTGTAGATCTTGCCTATTGAGGGCCAATGCACATGTGCACACATTCATTTTTATTAGTTGTAAAGAATGCAAAACGCAGTTTTTACATTGTCTACAATTTTATTTCTCATTAAAATCAAAAAAATATTTTTCTGCCAAGGAATATTAATGTCTCACACCTGTCAAGCAAATTTGCTATTGTAGAAAAAAACCGATATTTTAAAAATAGCAAAAGACCATTTAAAAAAAAATAACTTATAATTAGATTTTGAGAAATGACGAAAAATTTAATTTAAGTATTGTGAAGGACAATTTAAATATTTGTCTTTAATACTGAAATGGCAGCTATTTCAATAAAGAATTTAAGTTTCTATCCTTAAATAATCAGATTTAGAAACAAGAAAACTCAAAATAACAGCAAGTGAAACAGATATCTTTCAATATAAATAAGATTAAAGAAACTTTATTTAAATATTGATATTTTCTCTGTTTTAACTATATTAAATTTATGAAACAATTCTTTGGTTCCAAGATTTTGTTTGCTTGCGCAGCCGAAGCATATATTTAATTCACAAAATTTTAACTATTCAGGTAAATGTCACAAAATATTTATAAAACCTTTCTTACGGTTCATAATATTGCTTCAAAAGTAAATCTGTTGAAAATTTGAAGTAAATCTGTTGAATAGTTTGGATTATTATAAACAATAAAATAGGTGATATTTCTAACTTATTTATACAGATGAATTAAATTTTAAAAAATTTTATATATAACAATTTTTTGTAGATGAAATCTACAAGAAATTCTCACTGTCCTTTTTCTTAAAATTTTTAGATTTTAAAATATTTCACGCGACGCGTTTGTGTAGCCTTTATTATATTATAAAAAAATCTTTTAAACATATCGGACAAAATATCTATCGACTGATTGGGTCTAAAATTTGATATAATTCTCAACATCGTAGTCATAAGTCATGTCTTATTTCAATTATTATTACCAAATTCCATTTATCAAGTTTGTTATATCGATCTACCTGTGTTCACATACATATATGAAGAGATGAGAAACGGATTTAATTGAAAATAAGTAGAAATTTGATATTTTGATGTAAAAAAATCGTGTACTGCATTCACTCAATTGGCATGTTGCCTTTAAATTCACCTTGGTTGTATTCTCTAGATTTGATTTATCGATAATCAGATTAATTAATTTAGATCGACAATTAGTTTTAAATTAGATGCAATTCTTGTAATAAAAATGAAATTTTATTTACTCATATCAAAATTCATGTATTATGTCCCTGTTTATATGGACGTGCATACTGACAGGATTCCTTTATATTAATTTCATCAAAATTAGATAAAAATCCGCTATTTTAATGTTAAGGATACCAAATTTCACCTTCCTAGCTCGTTCCATTTTTGAAAAATCGGTGCACAGACAAATAATTCCGAAAAGTTTTTTTTCAGTTTTGGGTAGATCTAAATCGTAGAAATTCGTCCAAGTTCCAATACTGAATTTTTGGCGATTTTCTATTATTATTTGTCTCTTCGTATTTGAAAAAAATAAAAATTGTCCTTTACCTGTCAATATGCTTGCAGCTCGGGAGAAAACTATCCATTAAAAATTTGTGTGTTCTAGGCAAAAGGGATTTTCATCTATTCAAATATATTTCTACATTGATAAATAAGCCAACAGGAAAGCAGTCGGATGCTGATCGAATTTTTTTTAACGAATTATATTTCATAATATAAATGCTATACGTTAAAGTGGTTGTTATGTAGAAAATATTTTTTACAAAAGAACATGTATTACTGAAAATAGATTAGTTATTTTTTTCCAAATCCGATTGATAATTCCACTGCCTTTCGAATGCCAATGATGTTTTATTTACAAACTTATTTTTTCTACTGAACATTTCTGGCAGATATCGAAATACATTTTTAAAAAATACATATGTAGTATAATTATAATAACAATTTGCAAAGTATTCGAAATTATGCTTAGATTTTTATTCAAAAAATAATAATAAACGTTTGTTTCCTGTCTTTCGTTTGAGCGGTATGCTTGACGTAACATTTTGTGGTGAAATCGGATGATAACCTATTTGAAGTCCGCTTTTGCCGAAACTTTGATGTGCAGCAAGTGAAGATTAACTCTTCAAACATCTTTACGTAGGTCTGGCATAAATTTAGAAAGTGGAAAACAGGAAATCAAAAATTTCTTACAAAGTTTACCCCAAAATGACCATCGTATAAGTTTAGATGATTTCAATCTAACAAAAACTGTACATACATTAAGAGAGATCAGAATCTTAAAAAAGAGTAGATGTTCCTTGGAAACATGTCCCTAAATTGTTGCTAGAATTTTTCTTTCTATAATGTATATGCGTATTTTGCGGTCCAAGGCAATGTATACTATGAGGCATATCTTCTAATAATGGCCAATTGAGTTTCATAATCAATATATTTATCTATTACATAAAAATTTCTTATGTAAAAACTACGTTTTATTCGCTTTGTGGTTAGTAGATGGCGAGTCACTTGACCTATGACATTTGAGGTTGTTTTATCAGTATTGTTTGAAATATTTAATGAAAATTATTATTACGTCATAATGAGCTATTTATATTGGATTTAAAGGTTAAATGGACAAAAAAAAAGAAAAAGTAAAAGCATATTAGCAACAAAAAAATTCAACAGTTGTAATTTTATTTGGGAATGTATTCTCCAACTCAATTTACTCTTTTTTTTGTGTGTGTGACTTAAATGTGCATTTTTGAGCTTGAAAAAATGCATTTGAATTGAATCAAACTAAGATGCGTACGAACATTCTTTTTTCTCTCACACACACACTTTTTTTAACTGGCATAAAAAAATAAAAAAAATAACCGAATATTTAGTATATCATACAATTTTCATTATAAACTGAAATTTTGATGAAAACATGTAGTGAAAGTGTTATCAAGTACTTTATTAGAGATATATTTTTTTGGACATATATAACTTCATAAATTCATTTATTCGAAAACAACTAAAGTTTAAAATAAATTTTCATATAAACATGCATTAATTTCTTTTTTTTTAAAGACAGTTTTTCCCCCTTTGAAACAGAAATTATGCCGCAGTTGCTTTTTTAAAGCATTTAATTGCATTTTCACACCATATACAATAAAAAAACAAAGCAAGAAAGAGAAAATAATATTTTTCTCACCAATTTCATTCATCGAAAACAAGAATTTGCAGTAAAGGCTCGTTGGGAGCACAATTTTGATGGATTAAAAGACTATAAGCAACAACCAAGAAACGAAAAATTCCCAATGAAATAACATTCAAAGAACTTAGATAAATCGATTTTCGCCATCATAGAAACGAGAATAAAATAAAAAAGAAACAAATCTAAAATTGTTCCCATCGGGAATCGGACGAAAAATTTACTTTGAAAAAAATTCTGGGAACTGAACTGAATCGATGAATTTTTCTGAATCTTTTCAGAGACGAAAATTCTAATATTTATCTAGAGAATTCTCGATTCAATAACCTTGCATTGGATGAATAATATGATTCTCTTTTTTGTAGGCACGTTTTCTGTCATATGTCATTTATTTATTCACACAGCATATATGAAAATGCTGAAATAATTTACTTCGTCTCTCTCTATATCACGTTGCTGGTTTCTATGCATCGATTGTAGTTTAAGCCTTTCATTACATATTCAGGCAATGCATCAAATTGATGTTTTTTAAGTTACAATTCTTAACCCAGTTTTTTCCGTTTATTAATTACTAGCCAACTGTAACGACCAGCAGTTAGTTTACTGATAGTTATTGGTTGTGTTTACTTTCTATTAGATCTCTTACGCACAATTTAACATACATGATTCCTTTAATAAAATATCTATAAGCATTTAAATGGAATTATCATTCAAAGTATATTATTTTAATAGCTTTTCGTGCTGCTCATAGTGTGTATGAATCAGACATCAAAAACATGCCTAGTATTTTTGAACACGTCCAGAAAACCTTTTTACGTCATTGTGAATATGCAATGACATTAACGGCCACCCTTTACTATTGTAATAATTAATCAAGTTAATCGTTTTGAAGTTATTATTGCACTCGTCGTTTTTAGATCGAAACATTGAATCCCGCATGCATTTTATGAGATTTCCAACCTCACCAATGTGATTTGTAACACCATGTTCTACTATATATATATATATATTTGTTCTTCTTGATGGCTATTTATTTGAGGTTTCATTAGCAGATCACTACAGGCTCACTGCAGGTCATTACATATCAAAATTACTTCAGTTGCCTTTACTAATAAGTAATTTCGTTTATCCTCCATATGAACTTTTGAGAAGATCTTATCTCCACATCTGCATTCTGAGCTGTATTGGCAAATACATATTTGGTGGATTTATTAGATTGACTTTTGATCTATATACTTCGTATCTGAAAAAACTCTGCACATTTTTGTACCATACTTAATCTCATATTTGCTTCTCGGTTTTAGTTCACATTTTTTTTTCTCTGAATAAACTTAGATATGCGAACTACTTCAATAGCTGCCAATATCAATGCTTACTGAGAAATTTAGGAAGAAAATGAAAGAAATAGCAGTATGGAATTGAATAGTTAACTCCAGTAACAGTGTCGTATATATGGAACGAATGATAACACAACATAAAGTAAACCAAATATTGCGCGTTTCTCTTCTAGTGTAAAATCCTGTAAGATATTGTTACGAAATCTTCATATTGTACGACTTTCAGAAGTCTGAAAAACATTGTAAAGATAAATTATATCTTGTGTCGGTTGTGCTTCATAATAAATACAATTAATTAAATTGAATGTGGAATTAGGGTATTTTCTTTTTGACTGGTTCTGTTTTAAATGTGGTACGGTTCTATACCGCATACAAGATCTTGAAAGACAACATGCCGAATTTAATTTATCTGCCATTTCATTTTCAAGTCATCGCTTTGTTCTCGCAAATATACAGATTTACAGATGATAAACTTTTTGACTGATTGATCTGAAATTCCATGCAGATATCTCGCAATTTTGAACTGTGATAACTGTGTGTGTGAAAATGAAACTAATCTTTAATATGGCTTATCACACCAGACTGAGTAAGTTCTAGTTTCGAACGTTAAATTTAATATGCATTAGATCCCCATATATGGCGAATATTTGATAGAATTTGGGTTCAAATTTATAGCCATTTAATCCAAAAGCTGAAACCTTATAAATAGGGAGCCCCGGACACGAGTTCAGAAAATTTGATCATTGCATGCTAACATATGCCTCCATTTCAGCATCGGATCCACAGAACCCCAGCATCGGAAAGCAGTTAACAGTTCGTGAATGGATTAATTTAACATGATGAGAGCATACTTCCGGTGGCGAATTTGTCATTTTGTCGTCAGCGCGTGATTGCAGGCCTATTATTTAATAAATTGGCCAATTTAGCTTAAGAATGTAATGCTTTTTAAATCATGTTGATGCTTTATTTTGGATTAAACTTTTTTATTTTATTAACTTTGTAAACATGCATAAATTAGCATAACCCCAGTCTGCTCGGCATCTACATTTTGTACCCAATTTTATTGACACAGACGTTCCATTTATAAATATTTTAACAGCTGAGTGAACGTATTGAAATATAACATGTATCCTAATTAAGGCGCCACGGTACCTCAACTTTTTTTCTTTAACTTTTAATGTTTAAAATTATATTTTACTTTTATTTTATGTAAAATAAGTACACTATAACTTCCCCCTAAATTTTTTTTTGAAATAATTGTAAATTTTTAAAAGAAATTGAGAGTTTTCTTTAAAATCCTAAGGCTTTTTTAAATATGAAGATTTTTCTCCAAATTTTTTCCAAGTAGCTATTAATATGCTACATAAAACTTAGTATGGATTTCCTCCTGCCAACAGTATTTAATTTTTTATATTTTTTTTATTGTAAAAAAACAAAAAACTCTAAAAAATGCAGACATTATAACTTTGGCCATTTTTTAAAAGATTACTGCACACTTAAATCTAATTCCATACTAAGTTTTATAAAACATATATTTTTGAATATTCACAAAAAAGTTTACACCCCTACCTACATTTTTAAGAAAGCCTTAGACTTTCGAAATGTAGCATATAAGCAAAAACACAAAATGGAGAAAAATTCATTTAAAATTTTTATTCGTCCAAATCATAAATCTATCTAATTTGTCTGTAACTTTTACAAAATATTATTCAAGTTATTCTAAATTGTTTAAAGTTAAAAGATGCAAAAATTTATTGAAAAAAAAATATTACATTTGTATATTTAAGATATAAAGAAAAACTAACAAAAGATCAAATCTTCACAAATCTTTATCATAACACTTTTTTAAAAAAATAATTCGCATATCAGAATTGATTAAATGTGTATTTCTGCTATTCTGCTTGCTACTTCTACTATTTTGCTGTTCTGCTTCATCGATACGGTTATCACTTTTGAGCATTTACTCCAAATTACACTGTGGAGAGTCTCAATGGAGTTTTGAGTCTTGCACCGAATACATCGCTTTAATAGCACATTTGATGCGCGCCTTTTTTAAATTGGCAGTGTTATTGCCAAATGAGCCTCTCTAACAGGTGTATGAATCTGAAAATGGGCGTGGCAACATTGTTTACTCTCCTTCATACATCAAAAATTCATCAATAACTTAATAAAAAATAAAGCTACAGCTCAAAAATTTTGCAGGCATATCTAGAATGACTCAATTTATCATAAAAACCAATAAATTTGTTTTTTTTATTATTTTTAAAATACAATGTCGCCTTAAATGTTAAAATTTTCCTAATATTTAATCACCTAATGTTTTTATTTATTACAAAGTTTTTTATCTTGAATTTTTAACCACTAAGTGAACGTATTGAAACATATCAGAACCTGGCCGATTATAATATATTCTAATTAACTGTTAAAATTGTCCTAATACTTAATCATCCATAGTATTTTTATTTATTACAGAGTTTTTAACTACTAAGTGAACATTATTGAAACATATAAAAACCAGATCGATTGTAATATATTCTAATTAAGTGTTAAAAGTGTCCTAATATTTGATCATCCATATTATTTTTATATTTTACAGAGTTTTTATCTGGAGCTTTTAACAACAAAGTGAACGTATTGAAACATATAAAAACCTGACCGATTATAATATATCCTAATTAAGTGTTAAAATTGTCCTAATATTTAATCATCCATTTTATTTTTATTTATTACAGAGTTTTTATCTGGAGTTTTTAACAACTAAATGAACGTATTGAAACATAAGAACCTGACCGATTATAATATATTCTTATTAACTGTTAAAATTATCTTAATACCTAAGCAATCATAGCATTTTTATTTATTACAGAGTTTTTTATCTGGAAATTAGGAATATATTTAATTGATCTCCTTGGGACCTCTCTCAGCTTTAGGCAGTATGCATTACTGAAAATCCGCTACTGTATGTCTCCGGAAGTGAGGAATTTCGGGGAATTAACCGCTAGATGACGCTTGGACAATATGAAACCACATTAGCAATAGAAACAGGATATCCGGTAAACCTTTACTGATTTATTGCATCCACAGAGAAAGAGATTCTCCTTCTCTGTGATTGCATCTATAATTTGCCAAGCCTACCTGATTTAAAGACAATTCAAATTTTCAGATTTCCTGGTTGAACTTTTTCCACGCTTTTTGAAAGTTCTAACTATTCTCTAAGCTTTATTTTTTCCAACAAAATAATCACTAATATAATTGCCGTTTCAGTACTGCCGTTACCAATGAAATCATTCATTTTATTGATTGATACACCCCATATAATTTCGACCATTCTTTCTGCTCTCGGATTTCATTTTTTTATTGTTTTGAACCTCGAAAATTAAAACGATGATTGGCATTTCTCCAAGATCATAAAATTACTTTATTTATGGTTTCCAATTTCCGTCGATATAAATCAAAACGTTATGCCAACCTGATTTACGAGCAGTTTCTATCTTATGCGAAGGTTGTTTATGCGGTGTTTTATTAATCCTTTGCAGAGTTTTAAGTGGCAAAATTTTTTTTTAAAAAATACCATTATTTAAGTTCTCGAATTATTGAAATACTGTTACGAGTTCTGTTATTTTTATAATTTCTATTGTTTGGATCTGATTTGAAAATTAACTTTAATATTTGAATTCAGATTATTATTTCAAACTAGCCGCCTTTAAAAACCAGCTGTTTCGGGATAGTGCTCGAAAAAATATTTCATTAAATATTTTAAATAAATTGCCCTTTTAATAGATTTTTCAAAAAAGAAAAGTTTTTAATTTTGAAGTTTAGCTCTAAAACTACTGATACATACCTAGTTTTACTACACCTACCATATTGATGGGTTTTTGATCATCATGGCTTTCATTGTAAATTTTGGCTTAGTTTATGTAAATAAAAGAATATAATTTAATAAAAACAACATTTATTAGAATAATTCATTAATTATCAATAAAGAAAACCAATAAAAATAGCTTTTATTTGAATTTAAGAATATCGCATTTGATATTGAATGACCTAACTATCAGGCACATATTCTACAAGTACATATTATCTTAGATAAGCACTTGTATAAACATCACAAACTCCCCAGTTCTCACACTACATGCTTATATCAAATTATAGAATATAAAATTCCTTACATTTTCAAGCTCTTATTTTTCTTCAAGTTTTAATATTTTTGCAAATATAGGTTTTAAACTACTTTATCGTTTTCAGTAATTTACGACCCCCTAGATTCTCAAATCCACATCGTACCAACATAAAAAAAACTTTTAAGAATGCGCTTTCACTTATAAAAATTCATAGTTGAAACACCATTTGTTATTTTCTTATTAATTCTTTACAGTTTCCAACAGTTCTCCGACTCCCTATATTTTTGCGATTTTCCCCTATTACACGTCGTATGTTGTATGGTGATTCTTTATCCTCTTGATGCCTATTATCATCCCTCTGAAAATTTGTCGCTCAAATTTGGCAACATCCTTTATATATATATATATATATATATATATATATATATATATATATTATTATTATTATTATTATTATTATTATTATTATTTAATACAAATTTCCCAGAGTCATAAAAATATTTCGTTTCCAATTTTAATTTCAAAAGTATTTAAACAACTTAAATGATAATGTTTTATTTTGTATCAATCAATTTGAAAAAAAGTATGAAGTTCAAATTCTTCACAATTCTTTGTTCCTAAAGTATCATATTCAGTTAAATATTTTTGACTTTCCATTTCAAATTTAAAAAAAAATGTTCCTCTCTTCTGTAACCAAATCTGGCCGAGTTATGAATATTACTATTTTAGGACAATAAAAAATTTCAGAATTTTAGGTTTTGTAAGAAATTCGGGAGCTCCTTCTCTGAGACAGTCATTTGAATGATCTAAAATCGTACCTTTTTTATAAAATAATAATATTTAAATTCTCCTATATCTTTCTAATTTATTCGAAATAGAGTGAATATTTCTTTAAATTTAAAATGTTAATAGAAGAAGAATATCATACTAACTATGATACAGAGAATTTAGGTTCTGTATAAAAATATATAATTCTGAATAACAAAGTGTTCTTTATTTCATTTAGACTTTTTTTGCTGCTAAATGTATATGACTAATATTAATTGTTTAGAAATTAGGCCTTGAAGGTACAATAATAGAATTTCATGATTTTTTTTCATAATAAAATATTATAAAATTCTTCCTAAAAGTGTCTAGTTCTTCGTATAGGTAAGAATATCGCATAAAGTTTATAACAGATTTTCGGCATGAATCATTAACTGTATATGTTTGAATCATAATAATTTTTTCGTGTTTTTCACTGTTTAATTTTTAATTAGGAGTATATCAATCTTTTCTCCACAGTTTGATGCGAAATCGAAATTTAATCGAAATTATTCGATTAAATGATAGTTAAATTTTGTAAGTACTAAAGCATTGTGTTTTCATCGAGAGCACAACGATCCGAAATTTCAGTATTAATAAATAACTCAATATTATTTCAGTATAAAACTGAAAAAATGATTATAGAATAAGTTTAAAGTTAAGCTAAATAAAAGTATTTAGAATTGTATTGCACTGCAAAAGTAAGTAATTAAAAATAAATAAAAGTTTTTAGAGCGTAGAATAAAAAAGTCAGTAATAAATTACATGAAACTTAGCGCATTTTTTTCATGAAATTGAGAATTAAAACCGGTTGGATAAATATAAAAGATACAAATGAAGATTGTGCAGCATTTAATTGATATATTGGTAATAATTTTATGAATTTATTATGCGAAGAAAAACATTCTTTTGATTTATAATGTTTATTCTAAGTGGAAGAGAAATATATTTTTAATCTCTGTGCCATAAATAAAGGAATAAAAAAAGGATCTCAAAAAAAAGATAAAGTGATTAATTATTCCGATTTTCCAAAAATCATTCATCACATAATATCTTTTACGATTATAAGATACTTAACTTCCTAATTAAAGGTTATTGTAGCTTGTATGCGTTATTATATTTGGCCGATAATTGTTGCTAACTAGCATGCTTTAAAATATTAATTCTTATGATTTAAAGGTAAATAATTTTGAATTATACCTTTTTAATGAAAAACTTTATCACATGGACATCTAAATATGCCAATCTAATTTCTTTTGTCTTTAACTGCAATAATTCGTAACAAAAAAAATCTCAAATAAAATACAGAATAAAAACAATTTTTTTTAAAAAAAATTATTAAATTGATGGATAAACTGGAACAATTTTTTCTTCGTATGAAATTCACCAACCTTGGAAAACGTTGTTTATTATATCATATGATATTTGCGAAGATAAAAAATTACATAATAGACAAAGATGAGATTCATGACAATGGCAGTATAATTTCATAGATATATCTAGAATTAACATAAAGGCTCAGTACTTTATTAAAAGAGTATCTCAATTAAAATTTAAAATACATTTAAAATATTAGCTTGAAAACATTCAATAAATAATGAATCATTAATCTAAAACAATTAAAAAATTAAATATCCTATGATCTCTTAGATTGGGCTTGCAAATGCAAGATATAGGCAAAACTTTACGAACTTTAAATAAGAATTTTTAAAAAGTAAGCTGAATAAAAGGGTGTAATTTTAACAATAATAATATTAGTAGATAGTTTACTTTTGAATAATATACATATAAGTAAAACTTCAAAAAAATCTAATATAATACGTTTTATAAAAACTTTATCTAATATAATACGTTTTATAGAAACTTTATCTAATATAATACGTTTCATAAAATCAGATCTCTACTTCGTATAATAAAGTTTAATATGTGTACGTCTGGTGCTCTAAGAACCAGATTTTTTGACCTATAACCACTAATCTTATGTATTTTGGAAGATGGAATGTGCATTTTGGGGTGATTCTTTAGAAACTTTAATAGGAATTTTAATTAATTGAAAATCAAGTGAAATTTTGGTATTTCCTGCGATAACATCCAAAAAGCATTACATCCGAAAATTAATTATTACACTATTTTAATATTCAAACCATACCTTTCAATGATACCAAGTTAATTTTATTTTAATTTATTTTTCCTAATTTAAAAAATTGAAAAATATTTTTATTAGCTACATTTGACAACAAGATGATTCGCTCAGAGTATTGGCTGTGCTGACTACTGCATTTGCCGTTATTCATAATCCACAATTTTAATGCGGCGGGATAAAATTTTTAGAATGGAGTATGCGATAAAGTTTTGAGGACACCACGCCTAATTTTTTTATTTGAAGACACTATAAATTTTAACATTTTGATTATTTTTTATTGATATTCGTATTAATTCTAATTTTATTTAATGGAATGGTTCAGAAAGGATTGTCCTTGTTTATGCTCGACAATTTGAATGCGGAAGGAGGGGGATAACACCATTGGAATGGAATATGCAGGAAAGTTTCGAGTGACTACTCACAATTGTTTATTTGAAGACACTATCGATTCCAACATTTTGATTATTTTCTATTGCAATTCGTATTAATTCTAACTGTTGTTTTTAACAATGTTTGGAAAAGAGCGTGTCTGTCCTTGTTCATGGTTCACTATTTAAATGGGGAGCCATTGTAATAGCACCTTTAGAATGGAGTACGCGATAAAATTGTGAAATGACCAATCCCAAATGTTTATTTGAAGACACTATCAATTCCAACATATTTATCATTTAAAATTGCAATCACATTGATTTTCATTTATTACGATATCGAGAGAGAAAAATTTAAATCCTTCAAAAACAAATAAACAAATAAGTCTTAGTAAAATTTTATGCAAATAACATCAACCCTTAAAAATAGATGGTTAGACCTAAAACTCACTTCAAACTTTCGTCTATTTAATCTTCTTTCAACAGAGGCTAAAATATGGTAATTTAACTACGAAAGTTCGGGTTATATACAAGAGCGAATGAAAAGCATGAAAATACAATAAGGCAGTAATTATGAAAAAGAATATAAAATAGAATAAGCACGCAATTTTGTGTTTTTGTTCGATTTTCTAGTCTTTTAAAATTAAAAAGAAGAAATTTGTTTTAGTAAATGGTTTAAAAATGCAAATAACATAATCATACATTGGTTAAAACATGCTCTTTCATAAGATGCTAGTTTACATATTGATCCGAAACTCCACTTATTTTCTATTTTCTAATAATACCGGCTCTATTTTTTAAAGATTTCCTTGGAAGTATTTTCATTTAATATTGCCCAAATGCATATGCGCGGAATATTATTAAGTGAACCACTCTAATTTTCTTCCAGTTATTATTTGTAATGAGTTAGAGATAAACATATACTTCCAAATGGAAAATATTCTATATATATATATATACAGAAAATATTGCTAAGTTTATGTATTTTTAAAAAAAGTAACAAAATCTAAATTTTTATTTGATATGATTAATAAAAACTAATTTTTGTATAAAATTTTAAGAATCAGGATTTTTGCAGAATTTTATTTATTAACTCAAACAACAAAAGCATAATTATTTTCGATACTTAGTGCATTATTTTCTAATTGGAAGTATACATGTATTTTGAAAAGTTCAAAAATTATCTATGGGGCTATTATTTGAGTTGAAATGCTACATAATTCGTCAGAAAAATGCTGATACTTTTAATTTTCTTGCATACATAGTACAAAGTAAATATTTCAATCATATGCAAATTTGATTGCAAGAATTTTAATAATATTAACGATTTTAGTTTCCCTAAATCTGAAAAAAAAGCTTTTTTACTTTCTTCTATAGTATATATATAGCGAGAAGAATATAAAAAGAGAATATTATAATTGTCAGAAAAAACTCTATACATAGATGAAACTACATGAGTACTACGTTCCATGAGTCCAAAAAATACGTTTTTGGAATTATGTCTGTTTGTTAATATCATCCACTGTCCATCTGTTAAAACAATAGTTCAAAGCCACTTTGAGATAGGAAAATTTAATTTAGTATATGGATTTTACACCAAATTTGTATATTTCTATCAAATTTTGAACGCATTTCAGTCGTAGGAAATCTGACTTTTTAACTGTTCCAATACAAATGAACAGGATAACAACAAAACATAGAACCCTGGATAAATGAAATTGGGCACACATGTTTTGTGTCTGAAATATAGACTCCAATCCATTTGAAACTAAATTCATCTTCCCAGTCGTATACTTCTTAGTATGGTAAAGAAAACGAGTACTTGAGCATTAATTGCACACCATTGGTAAGCATTTGCTACAAATTATAGATCAATTGCATGAATCGAGCATTTTTACAGAAGTTAGCTTACGATCTTTCTCAATTAATCGATTTCATACGATTAATACACAAGTATCAGAAGATGAAATATGTATTTTAGATTTTAATCACATCACTTTCGATTAAAATCACATTTCGGTATAATAGAACTATTGTTGTAGTCACATGCCGAATTTCACTTACCTGAGTAATTGCTTTTCTGAATTATCGCCTTTGCATGCATGCAAATGTAGAGACTACCCCTTTATCAGATTTGGTTCAAAATTTGATATTAATTGATATTTTAAATGCTCAACTCGAATATCTATTTATATATATATATATACCTAGCTCTTTGCGTTTTGAAGCTATCGTATTCTCTAGTATTCGGACAAACGAACATACAGATTTCCTATGAATGAATTCCGTTCAAAATTTGTCAGAAATCTCCAAATGAATAGACAGGAAAACGGGTTAATGTTGCATTGTCATACATTTCAAAGCTAAGCTTCAAGTTTCAAGTCTTTAGCTTAGCGGGAAAATGGTATATTATTAGATTAGTTTAAATCGATTGCAAAATTTGTCCCGAACAGACAAGAAAGCGATTTAATAAAAGCGTGTTAAAATCAATAAAAAAAATACAAACACTACCACGACTTCTCATAGCCCCTTTTGTCGATAATGAAAGATTTCATACACCAACATCTTAGATTAGTTTAAAATCGATTGCAAAAATTGAAACAGGCAGGCTTGAAAATTAGTTAATACTGCGTTGTCAACTAGTTCTGAGCTTTAGTTAAAGTTCTAAGTCTCTACTTGTTGGGAAGTTACTTTAAAATCGATATCGGACAGACAAATAAAGAGAGACAAGAAAGTGAATTAATAAAAATCTTTTATATATCTCCATAGATAGACAGCTAGATCTCGTACAAATACTCGACTCACTCCAAGTATCGATATTTTATAACTGTTCTTCGTCTGTGCCATTAATTAATGCTCAAGTTCCAATGTTTTTTTGCTATGCAATGGAGCACATAACATTCATGTATGGGATTCTGAAAATAAAAATCTCAGCAATCGGTGTTAAAAATTGGCAATCATGATCTTGCTTAAGGTTAAAATGTTATTCAGGAAGGAAGGGGGGGGGGATAACATTTTTGTTCGAAAGTGTGCGAGAAAATTTTGGAGAAACGTATCCCGCTTATGGTGAGACAAAATGTTTGCCTCAGTTTGTCTGTGAATACGATAATACATAAAAAAAGCTATTAATTAGATGACCCAAAATTTAACATTTAATGCTTACGAAAAAATTATTGATATGTTTTAAATTTTGATGGTATCTTCTGATGAAAATATTAATTCGCACTTCTGCATGTGACTGCAACAATTCAAAACCTCAGTAAGATGAAAGTAGTTAAAAATAAGTGTATAACTGTATCGTCAAAATTTCAGATGATCTCTTTAATATAAAAAGAAATCCGTTAATTCGTACAAGACTAAAGAGATAAATTAATATCACGGGTCTATCGATTCGTTTGAATGTGAACACAAATATATCATTCTAAAAACAAGAAATTTGATATACAATCTTGACTCACGTGAAACAAACTAAATTTCACGCATTAATATAGAATAAATTTCTAATGAAAGATTTTTTAAAATTACTATTGGAAAAAACTTGGGAATGAAAATTCTGTTGGAGGTTACTTTTTTATATGGGCAATAATTCCAGAGATGTCAAAAGGTTGTGAAGAAATGGCATCATGTGACTGTATAAGAAACTTTTCGAAACGCATATGTATCAAAAATGGACTACAATACCCAACTCTTCTTGTGTAAAGGATTATTATTTCTATACTGATGTTACAAAAAGAACTTTGATTTATCATGGTACTCTTACACAAAGAGCTAATTTTTTGTGCTACTTGGTTTTTTTGTTTGTAGAATTTTATTTAGTATTCTGAAAATATTTAAGGCCTTCCTATATGGCCATAAATATTTTCAGAATACTAGATATGGCTTTCTCATGGAATGTATTTCGAGTTTTGTTCTACAAATTTAAAGAAAATACAATTTAAATGCTTCATAAAAAGATTTTAATATTTTGTTTGCTTATATTTTTACAAATAGTTATTTTCGTTCATTAAATGTTTTTAAATATAATTGTATTGATTTCAAATGCAACAACAATCACATGTAAACAAACACACAATCATTTACAATTGAAAAATTTAATTGATCATATTTAATATTTATATCTGTCTTCATGTTTAATAATGACTAACAAATCAAACATATTATGATGGAAGTGTTGGAAATCTTATACTTTTTAAATTTAAATAAATTAAATAAACATAAAGAATATTACGTCCATTTAGCATTCAAAATTTCTTTCAAGTCACTATTTTGATAACGTCTTGTCAAATAACCGAGGGGGGTTTTTTTTTCCCTCCTTCTTCTTTCTAAAACTTGGGTATCAGTTGTTTTTATATCAGATAATAATGCAAAACTCAGTACGAAAAAGAAGACATTTACCGTCAAAATTGAAATAATATTTCACATTATCAAGTTCATCAAAAGCATTAAAATAATTGTTTATAAATATTCAAATATTTCTTTTAAATTCCTAAAAATCAAAAAATATATATTTTTTAATACCTTAAGAAATTTTACAAAACAAAACCATCTTATATATATATATATTGTAGATATCTCGACTAAGTAAAATAAATATGGATAAAATATATATCCCTAAGTGAATTAAAAAAGAAAAATCCGGAATTATTAGATTTTTTTGAACGGCTCCTCAAATTAAGATCACTTAAAAACCTGCCAAGACTCGCTAGATACTCCTCTAATGTACATCTCCATCTCGTTTTATTACCGATCGAATGTTCTAAAGAGGCTAATTTATTTTATTTCTCGCGATGGAAGCGAAAACACAACTCAACCCTCTTTTTATATCTAATCTCTACCATATTCCTCACGCGAACGGCTTTATGACTCGCCTAGTTTTCACCCTGTCGTTTCTTCCTTTCTTTTCTTTTTTTCCTTTCTTTCGCACTTGCTATCACTTTACCTTTTCATCTTTTGCTTAATTGTTTCGTCTTTATCGGAATTGCGTTAAGTCTATGGAAGACTCAAAGGAAGAAAAACCGATGCTTCTTTTTTTTTTTTCTTTCTTTTTCGCCTTTTACAACGCTTGGTGTCTTACGGAACGTATTACTTTTCTAATGGAAAGTTTAATGGTTCGGTGCCGAAGAAATTATTTCTTTTTTTTCCCCCATTTTTTTTTTTTTTTTTTCTTGGCTTTCAAAGAGGATAGTGAGAACAGCAAACGGAGGACACAACCGGTTTTACTTTTAAAAGGAAGTCGCAAATTTTTGTGACAGGTCTCGAAGAAGTGATTATTTCTTGGTATTCGATTTTAGAACATTTGAGAAAATATTTAAGGGTCGGTATTTTTGAAATGTTGAAATATTTCGCTCCGAGTCACTTTCTTTTTACTCAAATGTTCTAAGACAGTTTCCTTCTCTGCCCAGAAAATTGAGTTAGTTGATATGAAGTGAAAAGATTTTTTAGTTATATTAAGGAGATCATTATCAATGCATTTCATTATTCAAATAATCATATTAGACTTTTACTATTACTGAAACATTTAAGTTAAAAATGAGAATTCAACAAATGTTAGCCTTCCTAACAATCAATTTACCTTTAAATTTCTTTAGAAAGTTAAATTCTAGCCGCCTATAATTCTATTCTAATAAGCAAAGATGCGTATTTATTTTTATTATTGGTAGACATTTTTTACTATTAACTGAACCATATGATCGAGGACATTTGATTATAATACGAACGCGTCTTCATTCCAAGAAATTTTTTAATTCTCCAGTATTTTAGTAAAAGTATTTTAATCCAGAAAGTATTTTAATCATTAAAAACTTTGCTATCTCTAATTTTAGACCTCCCTGAGTCGTCAGTAAAATATATGTTTGGAATTATATATGTCAGTCTGCATTGTCTTCCCCCTTATTGGGATGATAATTTTAGATTCTTCAAATGCAAATAATAAACAGAATCGGGGTTTTTCCTTTAGTTTCCAACAGGGGAAGAAATTAACCTGGCTAAATATTTGAGGGAACTAATTCAGACTCATTACATCAATGAAAAACATTCTTGCAAATATGGCAATAAAATTATTTTTATAACATCGTCAATATTCAACGAAAAGTTGCTCAATAATGAAATTAATATCGTTGAAAAGATAATTCTTAGAATTTTTCTCTGCAATAGTATTTTAACACAGGGGCAAAAAGAGGAATCGAGATAAGAAGAAGAAGATAAGGAGAAGTTTTTAAGAAGTTATCGAGGAAAAACACATCACTCTTGTTTAAATTTTAACTCCTTCCAATTCTAATTTTAAAAAAAATTGAAAACTCGCTGTGAGAAAATATATTTGTTGAGTCAAATGATTCGGCTTTTGCAAAGTCAGCAGACAGATACACATAAACATATTTTCTTTTTTAAACAGCAGTGCCCGATTTATACGATATGTGTCCATCTGAATTTCTATTCTTACAATGCAATATATTTAAAAAAATTTGCAAAGATGGCGATCACCCCTGCGCAACTCAGAAGTAAAAGTTACAGTGAAGCTGGAATTATGAATGGTTAGGAAATTATTTTTAGAAAGTAAATGAATTATAAATTATTACACACACACACACGTGTGTGTGTGTTATATATTGAATCTTTTGTATGTGTTACTATATATAATATACTTATATATACTTAATATATAACAACTTAATTATAACGTGTATGTGTTACTATATATATACTTAATATGTAGTAACTTAATTATAGTGTGTATGGGTTACTATATATACTTGATCTTTTTTATTGTATGCTTTTAAAATATCTATATGAATGCAATTCATGTACTCTATCAGTTTTAAAAAGATTAAATTAGCATGAATCGAAATTTGAGAAAACTACTATGTTCTAAAACATTAAAATGTGACTACTCTCTCCAAGCCCGTAAAATTATGAGAAACAGGCCAAAAGATCAATTTATCATTTAGTTAGCTTTCCCGAGTTTACGAACAAGTACAATCTTGCACTTTTAAGTAGTTTCATACACAAGAATTTTCGTACTTTCTTTATTCTTTTAAAAGTAAGGAAAATTTGGAACTTGCGAGAAAGGCGAAAGCACTGGGTCAATTAGAATTTTCCGCTCGTGTTTAGGAAAGCGAATTCTATTCAGAATGCACTCTTAACTCTGCTCAAAGGAATTAGTCAAGGTTGTTAAAAGTTTTCCGCCGTTTGTTGTAGGAAGTCATTTCGATTGGATTGAGAGAAATGCACAAAGGCATGCAAAATAGCAAAACTGAACGGAAATTAATATTTACTCTATATATTAACTCATGTGGAATCGAGTTTTATTATTTTATTGCCCTTTATTTCTTAGTCTCTACAACATGATGATACACAAAATAATGAGCGGTTGACCTTAAAGTATATTTTCTTAGATTCAGATAATTATAGTAAGCTGAAATTCTATTTCTTTATTCAGACTTCTTTAAAGAAACTAAATATATGATACAATATATAAGTTGCCTGTTTAATAGTTTCTTTTGTTTTTTTATATACGCTTAGTTCATTTCATGTTTGTAAAAATAGAATTCTGTAATCGATATCTAATAATGAATTCTGTAATCGATTGATATCTAATTTAAGAAAAATTGATTATAAGATTACAATTAGAAAAAGGCAAACTAAGAATTTTTTTTCAAAAAAAATGAATATTAAACTAAAAATCCTTAAAAAGGAAAATGCTAAAAACAATGCTGTTAGAAAACCAAATCAAATGATTACATTTTCATTAAAATTTAGGGGTAATATCGTTTCATTAAAATTTATAGATAATATAATTTATATCGTAAAAGCAAGAAAATAAAAATTTACTGAAAATATTGTTAAATCAGCATTTTATATTATAAATATTGTTGCCTTGATTCCAGACTTTCGATTAAAGAAAGTATTTTCTAATTTTTAGAACATGAGAAAGTGTTTATTGGTATGACTAATTATTTATGTAAATCAGCGTAATTTCCACGAACAATACTTTTTAAAAATTTCGATTAAATATTTTATATAACTTTGTTTTAAAAGATTCCTTGAGAAAGTATTATTAAATTTCATATTTTGAAACACATAGAGCTCATACGAGTTAAGACGCTATACATAGTTCCCTTCATTGCACTTAATAAAGACTAAATTAATATCTCTAATTATCTGTCATCTCACCTTAAAATTTGTGCTTCAGAACAGAATTTCAACTAATTATAAATTTAAACTTTATTTGTAAGCAAAACAAGATTTCGAAAATCTATTAAAAGAAAAGGGTTAGCAAGAAATAAGTTACCCACTCCAGAAGGCTCTCTCTAAAAGGCATTCTATTGATCCAAATGCGATAAAATTTGAACTACAGATTATTGAGATGATGCGCTTTACATTTATTAAATAAATCAGTACAAAAATTCACCGTTAGGTGGCGTTGTAATACACATAAAAACCGTTTAATATGGTTTATAATATTTAAATAAAGTAAAAATTAAAATCGCTCAATATGACCTCCTTTATTTTCAACAATATGCTCTAATCGGAGAACTATATTTTATACTGATGACCGAAGTGAATCTGCTGGAATATTAAAAATATAGCGCCGAATATTGTCCTTCAGATTTCATAGATATGATGGCCTTTGGCGGTAGGTAATGTCCTTCAAATAACCCCACAACCAAAAGTCGCAGCGGGTGATGTCCGGTTAGCGAAGAGGCCATGCTATTGGGAAATGACGGCTGATAACTCGTGCTTCTGTGAAATGCTGTATTAACAATCACTTTACACAATGATCAATGTGAGGTGCTGAACCAACATGCATGAAAATTATGTTTTGAGGGCATCCACGCTATAGAAGTGTTGGGATTGCAAAATCCCTCAGCACATCATGGTAACGTTGTCCTGTGATGGAATTCCGTTGGATTCCGTTTGAAGCTATATCTTCAAAGATATACGGTTCCAATGATAAAGGTAGCTGTAAAACCACACCATACCAAGGGATGTTCCTGGATAAAGTAAGGGTTTTCTTATGCCCAAATTCGACAGTGTTAACTTGCACATTGAAGCAAAATTGGGCCTCATCACTACACGGTATGTTCCATGGCCAAGTTGTGTCAACCACCATTCGAACAAGGAACTGAAGTGCAAAAGTTTTACGGACCTATAAGTCACCGTACTGCAACAGTTGCACAAACTTGATTTTGTATGGATAAAAATTCAAAATCTACTGTTCGATTTTTTCTACAGTTGAATACGCATATCCAGAATACGGGAAATAAATGACAAACACATACTATTATGCGGCGACTGACTGCTGGCTTCAACGAGCGCGGTCCCAACATTTTCGACGCTGGAAGACAGGATTTTTTTTCTTCCTCTATCTGGAAGAATGCCTGGAAGTTGCCACTTTTTTTCAAATTTCGGCATCATCTTGCATAGGGTACCAGGAAACATTGGATCACTTCGTATTTGTTTCATACGACGAAAATCCTATTGGAGCTTGTGGCGGATTAGTATGTGCGAGGATAGAACCTGGGACTTTGTGGTTCGCAGTCGAGTAACAAGACCACAATACAAAAGCGATTGCCCGTGTAAGTATTTGTGGTGAAATGCTTATAAGGCAGATAACAGCTACGAAACACGGGCAATTACTTTTGTATTGTGGTCTTGTTACTCGGATGCGAACCACAAGCTGCAACAGAGTTTTGTTGGTTCTGGTAGAACAATTTCACCAGTAGCGCTTTTCCTTGCAACGTAGGCATGACAAACAGAGAAGAAACTAATGTTCGTGTAGAATCCACCTTCTTTTTATCCAAAGAAAAATGGTAATAGACATGCGCTGTAACGCCAATTATGTTTCTCATTTTTATTATATGAAAATAAATGCCATTTATGTTACAGCACCATCTATTGATGAATTTTTGTACTGATTTTTTTAATTAATAAATGTAAAGCGCATCATCTGAATAATTTGTAATTCAAATTTTATCTTATTTGGACCAATGAAACGCATTTTAGAGCCCTCTGAAGTGGGTAAATTATTTCTTGCTAACCCTGTATGTCTTAAACAGAAATTTACCTAACAAGAGGAAATATGCCGTATCTTCATTGACCACAATGCATGAAAAACTATTGAAAGTTGAAGTACTTGTAGCAACAATGAAAGTGATTTTAGTTGCAGATTAACAATAAAATATAATGTTGTTTAAAAATTTATTAAAAATAAGTTAAAAATTTTAAAAGTTGCAAAACTGGTATATTAAAAAGGCAGTATATCGAAATTTCAGCTGATGTAAATGTGTGCCAAAAATTGTTTGGAAGTTATAGGAAAAACATATCAAAATCTCGACTAATTTTTAATTGAAAAACAAATTAAAATTTCAAAAATTTGTCATAATGACCGGTCTTGGACTTTCAAATTATATCAAAGCCAGAATTGGTAATTCTAAGCCTGATTGTTTATCCTGTAAAGTGGCAAATTCAAACACATATTTATTGCTTTTAATAGTAAAGATTGTATGTCTTATGGTGCAATCAAGATCTAAAGCTAAATTGTGAAGTTATATATGAAGGCAAGGATGAAAGTATTTAATTATACAAAATTAATACCTCCATCCAAGTCGGGCACATTTCTTAAATTTAAATTTCTTAATGAATAATTTCTTAAATGAAGACATTTTGACTCAAACATGCAATAAGCAATCATCTCCAAAATATTTATCTTCAGGCATTTCTGTTTTCACAAAATAGTTAAGAAAAATTATTATAAGGTAATACGGTTACTTTAATTTCAAACGAAAAATATGATGAAAAATATGTTGTTATAAATGCTGTTGATTCCCCTTTATGTAAAAGAACTTTTTGCTTCCTTTTTCAAATATTTAAAATTTCGAAAGACAATTATTTTTGAAAGAAATATGGCTTATGAAGATAGTTCAGGTCTATTTCTTCTTTCAGGTCGATTTTCCTATTTTTCTCAGTAAATCAATTCCAGTCGAGTTTTATTCCTACCAAGATACGAAATAACGATTAAAAAGTTACTTCATCCATTTTATAAATAAAATATCTGTTTCTATTTGAAATAATACGTACGTCAAAAAAGGTAGATGTTCAAAAAATTTCCCTGGTTCATTCAAAATTTCAAATAGTCAAAAAATGTGAAATAATTGTCAGGAGCATATAAAAAAAAGCAGAATAAGTATTTAAACAAAAAAAGTCCTGAATTCTGAAGGAATAATAGAATGCAGGGACTACTAGCTAGTGACTTTAGATTTCTATTCCTTTATTTTTGTTTGTGAAATTGATTCATGCCAGAGCCATGAATATTTTGAGAAAATTCATCAAATGTTATTGTAGAGCTTGAAATATTATATTCAAATTTAATACTACAATTCAATTTCTTCGATATCCTACTTTTTTTTTAATTTTAGAATCGGTGCTATTTGGAATAACAATATTTCTGTACTTCTTTTGAATTACAGTTAATGCGTTTTATAGCTTTCCCAGCCGCCTTTGCCGACGGTGATATTGGTTATATTTAATTTCAGTTTAATCGTTTAGATAAAACATCATGTCCATGATTCCATCAAATTGTCAGATATTAAAGCCGAGTTATTTACATAGTCTTACATATGTTCTGTTCATTGTTTATTGACACTTTTCTAATGGAGATAAATTCCATGATATTATAGTGATTCATCTCTAAATTAGCGGTATTGTGACTTCACATTTTTATTTGCATTAGAAAATATATAGATATAAAACAGGATCCAAGCTTTTAACTACCAGCAATGGAAAAAAAATCACACGGTCAAACGTTTGATGAAACATTGAAAACGGTTTGCGTTAAAATCCTCATTTTAACATAATCATCTACCTTAATATAAAGGGTGTCCCAAAATTAACGCAAGATTTGAATTTGCCACAGTGTTATCAACCCTATTAAAAAAACCATTTGATAGCTGATAGTTTAGGGTTAGTAAAAATGAAGCGTTACATGATAGGACAACGTGTTTTCATTCATATTTCACAAATAATGAGATTCTAGAGGCCACAGAAAATTTGAGAACAGGCCCCTTAGATAGTGTGATTTGTTAAACCATTGGATTTCTTTTTATAGGTTTATTTGAAATCAAAGGTCTATACCAATAAGCACAAAAGCAAGCGGAGGAAATTCAACGCTGAATCAACGAAATTTAACTATATTTATGAAAAATGGTATTGGAAAATTTCGACAAAAGAGTGTGTATGTGCCAGCAATACAGCGCAGGCCATTTTTCCTTTGCATTATTCAATCCATAATTCTATCCTATGTACTTTACGATTCAATAAAAATATAACAATTTAAAGTTTTAAAAAAAAACTGTATTTTCCATTTAACACAAATCTTGCGCTAACACGTTGTTCTGTCGTGTAACGTTCCATTTTTACGTACTTGTATGATTACTATCAGGTAATCATATGAGTTGGTTGTCAAATGATTTCATTAATAGGGTTGCACAACTGGTGTAAATTCACTTTCCTGCACAGCTGTAAATTCAAATCTTGAGTTAATTTAGCGAAACCCTTTAGATTCGTTGTAATAAAATGGGAATGCTGGGAAAATGAAAGTTGATGCTATTTGTTAATAAACAAAGTTTCACGTTGTTATTTTTTTAATTATCTTTTTCACAAATAGGCAAATACAATTATAAAAATTTTGCTTCGTTCTTCTTCGAATTCTAAAATGTTTAAACAGTAAAGATTCATCTAAATTTCGAGATTAACATTTCATTTTAGTATACTTTAAGAATGAGAAAACACTATTCAAAAAGCTCTTTTTTTTCATTTTTTAAGAAACATTTTATATAGTTCTTCGGATTTTAACATGCCCCCTCTTTTCCACCACCCACACACACACACACACACATTAAAAGCTTCTTCATGTACTACTGCCCTCGACACAAACTTGCTGCACTTAAACATTTTCATTCAAGGGGTTATTTTCTTTATATCCCTTCTCTTCCCAAATCTCCTGAAAACATCACTTCTATCCACCTAAATAACTTTTTTTTCTCTTTCCTTAAAGCCGAATGAACTCAATTTAGAAGGACGGTTTCGCAAAGCTCAACGGATTGGAAGAAATTCTATTATCGTGTTATTTCGAACAAAAAAAACCCTGCTTGATGAAGCCAATATTTTTCTCATCGAAAGTCTTTGTTCGGTCGTAGACAGTACCTCGAGTCGCCGTAGAACAAAGAAGGACGTGGAAATCAAAATGAGGTCATAGCTCTTCCTCACTTCACTTTTCTACATTATGATGATTTCGTATGAATTCGTGCCACTGTTAAAACCAGCTGGATCGTGATTTTCAAGAAAACAATGCGGCACTTTTGTGATAGAAAAAAAAAAGAATTTATGTAGTTTGGGGGGGGGGGGCGAAAGGGTGCATTCATGACACGAAATGTTTCAAGTGCGCTAATTGAAAAGTGTATAAAAATGTTGTAAAAAGAAATGAAACGAATAGAAAGAAGAATAGAATTAGATCTAAAAAATATATTGTAAAGGCAAATGAGTTGTAATAAAGACATTAATAAATAGTTAAATAAAAGTTAATTTATTAATTAATTAAAATTATTAAATTATTTTGCTACAATATTTGTTGCCAGGGACAATTCAATAATGCCTTAATAATTATAATTTCTAAATCACATATAATTCCAATTGGGAAAGGCTTTAAATAACTTTAAAGAATATATTTTATACGGTGGAGTCCGATCAAACACCGGGAGACTGGTATAAATGTGTAGATTTTGGTTTAAAAAATTACAAAATCTATATATTTATGTATTTCCGGTCTTATTAGAAAATATTCCTAATATATTTCATATTAAGATAAATGTTCTTAATATATTAAAATTTTAAACAAAATAAAAGATAACTCTTTATTCTAAGATGAAACTTTTAAGAAATAAGAAATTTTAAATATATTTATTTTAAACGATTTTCGCCCATTTCAAAATTTACATTGAGGAACATTGTCAAATCAAAGAACCCTGCTTTCTTGGGGTTCTTGTTGATTATTTTTAACTTAATAATTTTAAACTTAATGTATTGATTATTTTAAAAACTTGATTATTTTAAACTTAATGTATTCAAAACTTAATAATTCAATCAATAATGAACAGAGAAGTGTAAATCTTTTTTTTTTCTTTGAAATGCAAGAATCAAAAAATTTTGCTTATTATCAATAAAGCTGTAATAAATTTGAAAATTGTGTAAAAATTTAGATTTTTTAATTTTTTTAACTTTACATTTCTTCGCTAAGATAATACGTCAGTGTGTGTATGCGTGTGTGTGAATATGTGAGTGCGTTTATATACAAATTTATATACAAAATAATTTTAAAACAAAAGAAAAAATGCAAGTAAAACTATAGTAACGAAAAAAAATGAAAGCTAAAGTAAACCAAAGTAAAATCGAGCTTAAGAAATATGAAAAAAGAGGAGAATAAGATGCATTCGGTCTTTCGCCTTCTCAGAGAAAAATGGTAATTTTCTTTGTGATATTCATTTTCTGTTAATTTTTCATTTTTTAAAAATCTTTAGCAGGTTTTCAAGTTTGATTTATTTTCATCTATTTTGAACTCCTTTTATATTATTTATATTGTATTTCATTTTTTCAGCCATTTCCCCCCCCATCTTTCCACATTAGTATAATACAGCATTTAGGGTTAAAGTTTCTCTTGATCATTCGATTCTATTTGCAGAAAGCGCTACAATTCCATTTCGCGATCACATTAGTTTCCCTCCCTGCTAGGAAATTAATAAATCGATTTTCTACCCTTACTGCTGATTTGGGATTTATATTCTATTTCTGAAACGACTTAATTAATTATGTTTTTATTTAGACACTATAAGGATGTGTGTGTGCGTATGTATGTGTTTGTATGTCAAGTGAAATGAATGTATTTTACATTAGCTGTAGTATTTTCGATAACCAACAGGTGGATTCGTCTCTCAACTTTATTCTATACTTACACAATACAGTCGGATGCAATGCTTCAAACGTCTAGTTCTGTGTTATAGTGAAAAGCATTGAGTATGCAATTTAACCTCCCCATTCTGGCCATTTGGATCCAGGATTTCCTTTTAGATTCTAAATTGCATCTCAAGACCACATATTATGTTTTATTTTTCCCTTCTGTTTGTTATAGTGTTCATATTGTAATGTTAATTATTGTGTTCATGTATATACAGCCAGAAGAACAAATATTCTGTTCCCTGGAGAATAAATACTAAAATTAAAAGATTTGATGTCAAGACCATGCAAAAAATTCGCACTTTTTATTTGTTATTGCATTATTGAGTTATATTCAGGTACACAAGTATAGGGAAATTAATGAGCAATCAACTCTTTGACTGTTAAACTTGGTCAAACTTTTGAGACTCACTATAAATCTAGTAATAAATCCAAATAAGAAAGTTCATTTGTCTAACTGTTATTCTGTTCAATGCAAAAATAAGGCTGCTTCCGAATTCAAAAATGGCTATTACATAGAAATTTATCAAAATCTGGAAGTCGAATTTTATAATGACCTCCAGAACTAATACTTTCTTTACAATACTTTGCGATTAAAATATTTTCTTTTATATAATAAAAAGTAAAATGTTCGAGTGCAAACTTTTGAGAAAGAAGCTATCATTTTACTATGTTTGGCAAGCGCAAAAAAATTGCTGTGATAATCATAGATTTGGCATATATCAAATCAAAATAGGTTATTAAACTACAGTGCAGTTTATCCAAAATGAAAAGTAAATATCGTTATCTATATGCTGATAAATTGAATTTAAAGAAAAATTATTCATAGTTAGACTTATCTACTTCATACATCATCTAAATATATGTCAGATACAATTTGAATTACAAAAGAAACTAATTCCCATATTGTGGATGTCTGTTCATTATTAAAGACTGTAATTAAGTATTTGTAGCTCCATATGCAAAATTTAACCAAATGAAATTCATTATACAACAAATTACATTTAATAAGATTAAAGTTAAAAAAACGGCTTTATTAAAATGTTTTTTCAAAAGCAATTTTATCTCAAAATATGAAGTTTGAAAGTGTTTGGTTCCTTCATGTCATAACTACGTTTATCTGATGATTCTATTGAGCAATGAATAAATTAAGTAAATGCGTCTCGTTAATTAACGGGAATAAAGTTTGCATTTAACTATCATTATAACTAGTTCAGTGGAAGCCTACCTTTTCGTATGACATGTATTGACCTATGAGATGATGATTATTGTAATCCTATTGTCGTCATGGCGTTAGTATTCTGGAAGTTTGCCAACAATTCATATTTATAATTCTTTAGAGCATTGAAATAATAATAAATTGCTATCACTGACGTCGAAAATGAGATTGTTGGTTAGATAATGGTAACGAAAATCAAATGTTCATTGCATAATCAATATTAGTTGATATTATGGAATAAAATATGGGAGAAGAGCCAATAAAAGAAAAGGTAGCTATGTAATTTTCAAAACAATTGCGTGATACAACAGATTTTGGTAACTTATTATTATGGGGAAAACATTTTTATATTTATGAATTAGAGTCATTTTTTTTCCTTAGACTGTAACGTGTATAAATTTTTGGGGAGTTTTATTAAAAAATATGAATTGAGAAAAAGATAACGAGAAATATCAGGAGTGGTCACCTCGAATCTTTCTTTCATACTCCATTATATAGGTACAATCCCTCCAAATACATGAACACAATGAGAGCTCAGATTTTTATTTTCAATGTTCCGACCACAAACGTTTTGATGGGCATGTTACGGGAATTTTATTAAATATCAAAATATTTATGGAAGAAAAAACAAAAATAACTAAGTACAGGATTTACAAACATGTAAGAAATGATAATAAAAGGAAACTGTTTGCAAATATTTTCTACTTTGAAATATTATAGAAAAAGTATCTGGAATAATAATATGCAGAAAGATATTATGCATGAAAAGAACCACGAATTCTGTGTTCACTTGTTATCATGACATAGTAGATAAAAATGTAGTTATAAAAATCTAATAAAAAATTATTTGGTTAATGGTAACAAAGAAAATCTCTGTTTGAAAGATATTTATGAATGCATATGTATGTGAAGAATCTGTGATGCTCCCCCCCCCTTGGTCCTTGTGTGTATAACACTTGATGTTGAAAGCTAAGGGGGCAAGAAAATGTATCGTAGTATAATGAAGAGATACCGAATATTTATATTTAAATCTTTTTTTTTCACCCAAATAATTAAAAACTGTCCTACAACTATAATTTAAGTAATAAGATTGCATTCCAAATTTCACTTAGCTAAGTCGCTACGTTTTTGAGTTATCGACTTTATATATTTCAGAATGTATAAACAAACAGACGGTCAAAACATTGTCGAATCTAATTCAAAATTTTCTAAGGACATACACTTTAGAGGCTTAAAATGTGTATCAAATGTCTTTTGTTCACGTTACTGTATTTTTTAAATATTAAATTTAAAAATTAACACCAGCCGTTCTGCAGCATTCGTTTTTAAATGTCATAAAAATTCTTCAGGTGATTAACCACTCCATCTAAAGTATCAACAGAAACTGTGCTGATTCTGATATTCTACTAACTCTATATCTCTGGAAGCAAGTTGCACACAGCTGCATCGAAAGACTGTAGATGCTTCTAAAGAGCACCTAAGTTGCATCTGCTGCTATTATATTGTTGCTGCTATTAAATTTCAAACATTTGTGTATCATGTATTGTTTTCAAATAATTATCCTAACTGTAATTTGAAACGATCGATTTGGCTGCAAAATCTGTTTTTCTTTTCTGTTACTAGGGCTTTCATTCTGCCATGCGAAAAAATCTTTAATTTGTCACTTTTTTCTATTTGCCATATAAAATGTGATCTGAAAATCCATAACAAATTACTGTTGCCAAACTTTTCAATAGTTTCTGGCCTGTTATTCCTAAATGAGAGTTGAATGTCATATTGACTCGTCTCTAATGTTACTTATTCATATTTCACTCGTAACCATTTCATCTACGACGTTGTGTTATGAGGAAATATGATACCATATTATCTTTCTTTCTTTATTTCATTCAGTATTAAATGGCACTTTGCACTGTATATGCAATTCATGGACAAGAAACAATTCTTTCACATTTATTACTTAACATTAATGACTTCACAATTAATGACTTAAAATTGGTTGACCTTTTAATAACTTCTCAATTACAAATAATGTGAAATATATTCACATTTCCATTCATTGTATTGTTAGACTTGAATTCCAGCAGTATTTGGTAAAATCTTGAAATGCAATATACTATGAATGTATTATAGTATGAATATATGAATTTCAAATATGTAACTGCATGTGCTTGCTCACGTCTGTGTGTATATTGATATTTATAAACTCCTGCAATACCGTTGAAGATTAAACAGTATTACCGGATTGAAGCGTTTCTATTTCAAGTTAATCAATATTCACGGCGATCTCGGCAATTATATGAAGCTATTTTACCAATTAGTTATATGAAGCGTTAAACTTCAAAAGTTATTTCTGCATAGTTTCTTATAGCAGCAAAGAGCTCTAAATTAATTACTTAAAAATATTAAACAATTATAAAGAATGATTTATTAATTTCTCTAATTCCGTATTTTCTTATAGATGATTTCGGATAGTGAAAACAATCAAAGCTTTTTCAATATACTCTTTGCATTTGAATGCTCCTATTTGTTGAAAATTTATTGATTTAGACAATTTTTTCTTCTTTTTTTTCCCTTTATATCATTATATCGGTCTGATGTGAAAGCTCAAAGAGTGAAGTTCAAACTAAATAATTAGAATTCCAAAGTGATTCCATTTTATAAAATGACTCTTTCTCAAATTGTGTAGGGACCCAACAAATAAATAATTTCAGATTTTGATGCACTTCTTAATCTTAATTTATATCTATGCAATAAATCGTGATCTTGTCACTCTAAATTAAAAACGATTGTTTGAATTTCATTTGTTTATTTTTTGAGAAAAGAAAGCGGTCTATACAATTTTCAGAATATCCTGTAACTCGCAGGACACTATCAACCTGGTTGATTCCTTTCATGAAATTTCCAGACCAACCGCCATTCCTACGCACTTTTTAAATTTTCCAGGTCAACTTCCCTTACTTCCTCTCAATCTCTATATACTTTTAGAAACAATTCCCGCCCCCCTTCTTCGATAATCATAGAGGCCAATTATTGTGATTGATTCAGGAACTTAGTGGGGAGGGATTGAAGAAAGAATTGGGGCTATAAAAGAATTGACAAGGATGCTTTCATTGGTGTATAAGTAACTACTCATAGAACTGGAGTAGTTAGGAAGGCCTCTTACATAATGAGAAGGAGACAATTGTCTCATTGACAACATGAGGAAGATCAAGAATTATATTTAGTACAACAATAGTAATATTAACTTTCAGAGTTTAATTAGCTGGCAGTGTATATTTTCCTGATAATTCTTATCTCATGCTGGGTAACATTTAATATCATCATAATAATTTTTATATCAATAAAACCATATTCATATTTTTTATAAATTTGGCTTCACAATGTTAATATCTCAGGTTTGATTAAATGGTTTGATTTGTTTTATTAGCGTTTCGTTAGCTTAATAATCACTAGATAAAAATAAAATCTAGAGTTTAGTAAAAATCTTTAAAATTCTCAATTCATTTAAATGATAAGATAATCACAACGCTAGCTAGGATATACATCATTACAATGGCATAATATGCACTTATTCATTGAATTCCACTGGGGACGTTGGATCTCCCATTGATAGGATGTCAACCTTTTTTGCTAACTGCTCATGATTTACAGAGCCAGAGTGAAAAAGTTATCCTGGACAAAAACGGTTCTTTTCAACAAAAAAAAGCCTGAATGGAATATATGAGGGAAAATAAACGATGAAAATTGTTTATGTAAAGCATTGGGTGATGAATTAAACAGATCATAGTAGAAACATTCGATAACGCATCCCAAATTAATAGAGAATCTATTTATAATTGCTGAAGCACTGATGGCTGCAAAATATGCGCACATTTATTGAATACAGCCAACCCGAATTTTTTTCATTCGATTTTTGTTAATATGTAAATGTCTCTGGGAATTGTTCCGATATATAATTTCAAGTAATTCAATTCTGAAATCTTAAATATGTAGAAATTCTACTCAAAGTATATGTGGATTTGTATGATAATAAAAATAAAATTATAGCTGAATTTGGACATCCACTTGGAACAGAAAAATTACAGCATTCCAAAAAATTTCAAAAGTGATTGTTCACGTTTCGAAGCGGATAGATTAAAAATTTCTGAGAATTATTTTTTTATTAAAGTGCAATTAATTTTTAATAAAATAGAAAAATGCCCTACTACGATAAAGTATTTAGCTTTTTAAAAGTATATTAATCTCTACTAATAATAAAGATGAATTTGTATGTCTGTGGGCACTCTACTGGATAGGATTTTGATTGCACTTCTATAAAATTTAGGCAAATAAATACTTCGGAATGAGAAAATGTGCAACTCGTAGTTTTACTACAATTCGATTTTAACTACAATCTCAATTATTTAAAAATTTATGTACATTTTGGCCTTTTTTCGCGACAACTTTTGAAAATATTATAGCACAAAAGTGATTTTTATAACATTTTAAAACTTAAATAATAATTTTTTTAATGATGCCAATTTTTTGCCTTATAAATTTCTATTCTAATTTTAATCAAATTTCAAAAACATTTGAAACTTATTTTACAACAATGTATTTCATTGTGGAAGCGAAATTTCTATCGTTTATATTATTACAACTATTTTATCTTCACTTCTTTTCCTTGATGTTCAAGATATAAATATTCGACTTATTTTCCAACTAGTCGCCTTTGGCCACCATATAGTTCGCTAGGTTTATTGATTGTATATAATTCCATCTCAATCTCAAAGATATATTTTCTTGTTTATCTTTCCACCAAGCAATCAAGCATTAAGTTATTTCAATTCAGCAAGTGTTATTTCAATTGCGCTGCACACTCTCTGTTCATTGACTCCATGAACCTTTCTAATGGAGACGAGTCCTATGACGTCATACTTCTATTAAAAACATAAATTTCCAGTTTATCCCTCTTCTAACTTTCACGATATTGTAACTTCACTTTTTTTATTTGTCTTTATTGCGCATATAATAAAACAGAATCCTTCTTCCTTAGCTTTCAACAATGGAGGAAATCACGTGATTAAATATTGAATGAAACAAGGAAAATATGGTTGGAACTGCAGGGAAGTATTATAATCTATTGTTGGAAATTAGGCAAAAAAAAAAAAAAAATTAAGCCAAGATTTAGCAAAAATTCTCATTACTGTTAAATTGATATAGTTTAAAATATTTTTTAAAATTTTTGAAATGGTGTAAAATTTATTTTTATGCAGTAAGTTATTCACAAATTATCGCAGAAACACACTGAAATCCAACTTAATATTTTAAAAATGAAATTACATTTCAAATTTCTAAAAATCTCTCCTATTCTCATTCCCACTTTCAAGCAACTGTATGTCAAACTTTCTGGCCTATAGAACACCAACTCACACACATTCATCTTTATTATTAACAGAACTGCTGAATAGATTTCAGTATAAAACATACCTCCAATAAAATTGAAATTTTGTTGTCTTTACTAAGTTTTTCAGAATCAAGTAATGGAGACTGAGAAAGCCATTCAAATCAGAGCCTAACTAAGGCAGAGGCATACGGGGCAGTTGCCCCTGGGTCTCCACATCAGAGGGGCAAATCGAATAGAAAGTTTATTTTGCATTTTCTTTTTTAATGAACTTTTTTTAAACAAAATATCAGTACAATGTAAAATCCGTCACTTTTATGTTAGCTTCTTGATTAATCTATCGTATAAACACAAAAAATCTATATTTAGTAAATAATTAATTGAATATAAATATATATCCATCTTGAATGTTAAATTTATCTTTAATGCATGTACATTAAAATTATCTTTTTACTGGAATTTGAATATGGAATCGGTCTGGATATTTTTCATTCTGTTAGAATAAATACTCGATTTTTAATATCCCAGTATTTATCATAATAAAATGAGACTGATAAAATAATTACCTTTCTTAAATGATGAAGTTTGATTTCTTTGTTTGCAATAAATACAAGAAATAATTAAATATTCCTAAATATGAAAATGACTGTTGAGAAATGTGCATATTTTTCTTTTAAAAATGTGCTAATGTTTAATTTATGAGATTTAGGGGTTTCTCTTATAAAAAGAGGCTTAAGATAGTTGTAGAAAGCATTCTAATATAATTCTTGCCTTAGCATTTTGTCAGATTGCATTTTAAATTCAATGGTTAAATGTGGTACTTCGAGTTAAGACTAAGAGTGTTTTTAGTCTTAATAGCATTTTGAATTAATTAACAAAAAATACCATAGACAAGTTCTACGCATTTCTATGGACGGTTCTTCATTATTGAAGTAGTAAAGTAGAGGGAGCTCCCAAAGAAGTTTTTGTCCCGGGCCCCAATTAGGCTAAGTCGGGCCCTGCTTAAAATCACCTTATGAAAATATTTAATTGAAATCTTTAGCAAACATAAACAATATGTCACCAAAGGCATCTAATCAGAAATTGAAGTTCCACTAAAGCAAAAGACACAAGATGAACGAGACGGATAGTTAATTTTGAATAATATTATAATGTCGTAAGACTTATCGTCATTTCGATGAATCATACTATTCATGTAACACGGTCTTAATTTTTCTGCGACAATTTAATGCTTAAAATGCTAATGATTTAAATTGGCATCAAGTTAAGAGATATAAGTGAAATTAAACACAATCAGTACTCTCGACGGCCTAGCTGGTTGCCAAAGGCATTTAGTTTAAATAGTGCTTATTTCACAAAACATATTTATATTTATTTTTTTTTAAATAAAAGACTTCGGGAAATCTATTTTATTTAAAAATAAAATAAAAATGCAGTCAACATTATTCCTACCTCATCAGCAATAATTAGAAGGGATTTTTTTCGCCATAGAAAAATAATTTAAATAGAAAATTGTTTAATAATTTTAAAAATTATAAATTTATTTTATGATTTCAATATCTTGTAATTTTTTAGTTATAACTTAAAAATAAGCAGAAGAATTTAAATTTTATTTTTCTATACATTCCGCTGAAATAAAAAAACAGGAGTAAATAATTCAGAATGAATATATGTAAACATTTCAGAATCATTAAAACATTAAAATGTTAAAAAATATTCGACATTTATTTTTATAATAATTTTTTTCTTTGGCATTATTATAGTTTCAATAAATTTCCATAAATTTATTTTATAACAATTGATTTTATTAAAACGAAATTAATTTAAAAACTTAAGTAAGATAAATCCTCTTTCTGCTCTTTCTTTTACAAATCGAAAATCCTCTTATCCCTATGTTGAAAACAGAGCTTACTTATTAAATACAAATTCAATTTCTTTTTTAGTTTCGAAGTCTTTCTTCAATTAGTATGCAATTTTAAAACTCTGAAAACTTAAAGAAAACAAATATCAGCTCACAAAAAGCCAAAGAAATGAAAGATAGCATATCGTGATTTCAATACATTATTTATTTATTTTAAATTTCCTGGACTTTTTATTCTGATCTTTTTTTTACTTCTATCTTTCCAAAATTGAGGTTTCTTTGCTTCTTATTTGAGAGTCAAAAGATATTTGTTTGTTTGAAAGCTAACTGAAAGAAAAAATATTAATGCAGACAATTCTGGTTTATTTGAAACACATTTTTAAAAGTAAATGAAATCAAGGACACGATTTTATGTAAAAACTTTGAATATATATTTCATTTCTCTATTAAATTTTGGAGGAACAAGTAACTTTAAATGTTTGTTAAAGCAGATAAAAAAAAGGTATCAGGCATTTATTTTTAACATACTTTAAAATAACGTGTGATCAAATATGATTTTGCCTATATGTTACGCAAAAAAGCGTCCTTGATAGTTATCAATCAAAATGCCCAGGAAATATTTTAAATGTGTGTTCTAGAGTTCATTTGCTATTTTCTTTCTTTCTTTTTCTTGAGTGATTAACTTTGTGTGATTTTTCTAAGCCCTTAAATATACAAAAAAAAATGATTTAATTATTGTCCTATTTTTCATTTAATCTCTAAAGTTTTTAATCAAGTTTATTTAACTTGATTTGACAACGCGCAGTTTAATATAGGTTTCCAGATAATCAATTAAATTAATTTAATTTTGATTTCATGCCCAGGGTACCATCTGTTAAAGAATTTTGAAACCATTAATTGAAAATTAAATAACGAATTATAATTAAAAAAATTTAAAAAGAAATTAATAAAAATAAAATTACAGTTGTACTTCTTAGTATACTAATATCAGCGTCTTTTTAAAAACTTTTTTTAAAATATCATGCACTAAAAATGTGCATGACATTTTCCGTAAGCAGAAGAGCAACGCGCATATTCAAAAATTATAACTAAAATGTAACTAGCTTACTTAGGCGACCAGCTTATTCGCCCGGTATATAGAGCTTCCAGTCATTAAGCTTTTAATACAAACTACGTTTGTTTAAAATTGAGCCTTGTTAAGCAACAAGATTGTAAAAATATGAATGTGTTACAAACTATTGTGATTGCAAATTAAAAAGTGTATAGATTGCGAAATTAAAACTGAAATGAAACTGCTATTTTGGAGTTAATTTCCAAAGAAAGTAATACTTTTGTCTTAATTTTAACATTGGTAAAAGAGTGCGATTTAATTGTTTAATGGAAGAACCAAATTAGCTTTTATTTCATCATAACAGTAAAAATATTATTTCGTAAATTGTATCAAATTAAATTTTTAAAAATATTGAAATTAAAATTATTATAGAGAAATGATATCGGTATCATTAAAAATATATATTTTTTATTTTTAAAATAGTACAAAATAATTTTTCGGTGATAATATTTTTAGAAGCTATAGATTCAAACTAATATAAATCTGGATTGATTTTTAGTTGGTTTACAGTTTTAACCCTTAAATGGAAAGGTGCGGTTATCTCAGACTGCTAAGGAAAGACTTTCGATCATCCCTATTGACCAAGTAGCTTCTTATTTCGTGACCTTCACTATATGTACACTTTTTCAACCGGTTTCAGAGGATGCTTTTTAAAATATTTCAGCTATTTCTCTGCGCGATGTCTGTGAGACCGCACCTTCCTTTCAGTGTTCCAGTATTATACAAGGTTTAGCAGATGGCTCTAAGTCTTAGTCCTCGAAATATCATCCAACATAATGATCCCTTACGAAGCAGAGCTTTAGAGGCTTTTAAATAAAGCAGAAAGTGATTTTAGTGATGAGGATAATTGTACGGAAGATTTTTTTTGATGAAAGTTCTCATTCGACTGATTCTGATATATATTTTCAAATCTAATTAACTTTTCTAGAGATAAGGTGAGTGATTTCTAGTGATTTGAAAAATTTCTAATATATATTAATACACCAAAAGAAACATTTACAGAATTTACAGACTGATTTTTTATACTAGTACTTAACCTGTATGCCTAAAATGCTCCCCAGTTAAATCCTAAATTTTCACCTCCCCAGTTAAAGGTTAATTTTTGAAAAGTTGACAGTAGCCTTCATTTTGCCTTGAAGAGTACGCATTCCAAATTTCATCAAAATAGGACAAAAACTGAATATTTATATGAAAAACATCCAAACAAATTCACTACAAAAAATGGAACAGCATTTATTTCACTAAATATGGCACTTTAACTTAATTATTAAGTCTCATTAAATAAAGTGGATAATCATATGAAAAACATTTTGCTTTTATGAAAATTGATAATAAAAAGTTTAAAAGGTTAAATTTTTATATGGACACATAGTGTAAAAGAGACATCTAGTAAAACGATTCTCTTATGCGCATACAAAATTTTACACTTCTGTTTACGAAATTAGCAGAGATAAGTGCATTACTAAATTTAAATAATTTTATCTGAAATTTAAATGGAAACATTTATTTTAGGAATGCAAACTTATTTAATACAAAAAAACTCAAATAAGCAAAAATTATTTGTTAGTTCGTCTTTCAGTTATCATGATTTAGAAGAAAATTGCTAAATGCAAGTACAGTTTTTCTCTTTGATTGCTTGATAGCTTGACAATTTCAGCTTACTAATAAAGGGAGGAAAATTTTGAGGAATTGAACATTTCAAGTTCTCAGAAAAATTATGCAATTTCGAGCAAGAAAATAAAATTCTTTGTTCGCAATTCTGTGCGTAATATTGATTTTTCATAAAAAAATGGTGTATTTCAAACTCGTGGAACGTTTTCAAATTTTAATGATTTATGATGTATGTAATCATAGTACAGTTGCCCATATATACATCGATTGTCAAAAGAATACAACTTTATATAGATGACGATGTTCGTTTTGAACAAATTTTGTAAATATATCAGTTAATGTATTACTTGACTACTTTTTAAAATTTAATGAAAGTTAATAAAGATATTGCTATTTGACAGCGCCGTTTTAATTATCTATTGTGATATCTGTAATATTTCTAAAATATGCAATGAAAGAATAGTTGGAACACCAATCAGAAGTGGAAAAGATACCCCTGATAGATTAATTTGCCTTTTAATATCTCTATAAATTTTATTTATAGAAGCGTGAACTTTCGTGTACACGTCAAAGAATTTTTAAAAAATAAACATTTTTCGAATGCTTTTGCATTTTGTACGCAGTATAAAAATATAATTTTTAAAACATTATTCTTTAACTTGAACATAATGCAAAATATAACTGTGTAATATATTTTATATACATACAAGATAACAAAGTCTATTATACATATTATAACTCAACTACGCCCTGTATTTGTTAAATGAAATTTTATAATTGGAAATATAAGTCTGGTACCAATATTTCAGGAAATTAGCGTTTGTTTTAATTTTTAGGGTTCCCTGTATACAGATATTTTCCTTGGATATGAATCAGGTAAATAAATGCAATTATCAAAAATGCATGCAATATTTTTATTTTAAATAACTGATGGATGATAAAAAAAAATTTAAGATAAAGGTTTGTTTAAACATTTTTTAAGAGAAAACTTTCTAAGCTTTGCAATTTCTCGATTGACTTTATATTACTATGACGTTATTTATTATGTATCATCCCTTTAATAAAAGAATGAAAATTAGTTATTTATCATCATTATTTAAATAAAAGATCCTTTTGCCAAGCGAATTTATTCCAAAATTCGGTGTTTTGTTGTTAGAACATAATAGCCAATGGCAGATTTATGTATTTTGCGATTCTAGACAGTACAAAATATTAGATCTCTCTTTTAATAAATTGTACAAATTAGTTTCGTATTTCAGCATCATTTCAAAGATTTATTTTTCTTTGAATTTTTATTTCAGTAAATTTGTTAAGTTTATAATAGTGTTTAAAAAGTAAATACGTGTTTATTTCTAAAAATAAATGAAGAAAATAAATATATGCTTATATTTATATTTTAATCAACTTTGGCAATCAGGTGATTTTCTGGTGTTATTGGTGATATTTAATTTAAGATAAATCATTTAGATATAACTTCATGTCCATAACTCTCTCAAATTTTCAGATATTAAAGCCCTGTTATTTTTTATCGTGTTTCACATGCCATTTTCATGGAAAATTCTTCTCATGCATCTCTAACAATGAGGCCAGTTCCATGACATTATATCGCTATTAAAAACGTACGTGGGTGATTCATCTTTTGAAATTTCCAGTATTGTAGTTTCACGTTTTTTATCGTCTTTTAAACTGCACTTATTTAAACAGAATCCTTCTTCCTCAACTTTCAATAATGCAAGAAAGTCAAGCAATGAAATATTTAATAAAATAACGAAAACGGTTTGAATTTCAAAGCGAAATGTAACATATTGTTGGAAATTAGTCATTTAAATATTTATAAAAATTACCAAAACTTAAAAAAAAAATGTCAACATTTAAAAGGGTATTATTAGAAAAGACAATTTTTTGAATGTAAAATTCATTTTGGGGAAATAATATTTTTGGAAATTACGACGGGAAAAAATATCAAAATTCAGCTTTATATTTAATTAATTAAAAATCTATTTCCTTTACAAGAAAAGCCTACCGAGGTGCACATTCGCGCTCTCCAAGCTATATATGTACCAGATTTGGTAATTACAGGTTAAACAGTCTTGGCTGTGGAGTAATTCTGATGCATTTTATAATAATTTAAAAATGAAATTTTTTTAATTTGGAGAAATCTATAAAGTGAAGATTTATCATGATTTTGAACTCACGTTTTTTCTTTATAAAAATAAAAATTGCGCTTCGCTTGAATATGCATTTGTATTTTTAGGGTGAATTGATTTTTAAAGACTCCAATCGTATCTCTGCGTATTTTTATCATATGCAGTAAAATAAAATGATAAAGAACATTTTTAGCATAGAAAAATATAAAGCCTAATTCACATGCAATTAGGCTTGAGATATTGAGCTCTTCATATCTGAAATATCATTGTTCTTTGTTTATCAGTCATTTTCTGATACAAATACACATTAAGGATTTTGAATTCCATTCAAGCTCTTTGTTTGCGTATAGTGTAAGAGTTTGAAGTTCTATTTCGATTTCATTTGAGATTTCGTGGAATCACACTAGAATTTAAAATCATATCGTAGTTATAGAATATGATTAAAAAATTATTGTTTATCTTTAGTTACATAACATGGTTAAAGTTCTGATTTTATACAAAAAGTCGGAGAATGTTACAAAAGAAAATCTTTTGAAGTGATTGCAAAATATGCTTCATTTGTGCAGATCCTATAGCTTAAATAGCACTATAAAGCTCACATGCCAAATCTCATCCATCTAACTCTCAACGTTTAAAAAATGAATTTTCTCACACTTTTATTTGATTTTTCTCATGTTTGTAATAATGATATTTTGTCATTTAGTTTCCCCTCATTCACTAATGTTTCAGAATTTTGAAATTTTGCCTGTTTTCATACACTATTATAGCATATACTATTTTAATATTTTTAGAACTTAATTATATTATTAAAATTTAAATTTTATTCTATACAAGTAAAGCCGATTGGTCTTGATTTTGAGAAAAATGAATTTTTATTAAAGAAAAATTTCCAAAAATTGGTTTAACAAAAAAAAAAAAAGAAAAGGAAATAAAAATCAAATTTTTATATACCAATAAAAGTACCATTTAAAAGATTAATTTTATTAAATTTCGACTTAACAGCTCTTTAAAGTGCTAAAATTTATCTAATTGAATTTTCTTAAGTCTTAAATATTTATCTGCGTATATAGCGTTATTAACAAAGAAATATAAAGCCATTTTTGGATATCAGCTTTATAAATTGTAAGTTATAAATTTTGAATGAAAATTTATACTTCCTTTAATGTGTTTATTTAACCAGGAGCAAAAAAAAAGTTATTCGATGGAATAACAATCCAATCATCTTCGATAATAAGAAAACAGTATAATTTCCAAACTATTCACAAATTATTCCTTTTAGTAAACACTTTCAAAATAAAATAAAATCCTATTGCATCTTCCAGAATTTAACGAATCTTTTATGAAAATGACAAAGCGTGGAACTTCTCCGTGATATGCCTGCATATATTCCTTTACTGCTAAATTTAGAAACATAACCTTTTGTAGAATGCTGTTTTTCCTCCAAACCTCCGTATTATATATTCAAGAAAGTTTAATAAACAATTTTCGCGTTGGACTTCCATGGAGTTTTTAAGAGAATTTCTCCAATGATATCTGCATTTCCATTTCAAAATCGATTATTGGTGCTTTAATAGCTAATTTTAAAATAGTTGGGAGACGTTTCATGTATTTAGCTAAGCTTTATTTCACAATTCATATTTATTTATTTATTAGCTGTCTGGTGATCTGCTGGTTCACTAAGATTATTCATAATGCAAAGATTCAAAATCTTTTGCAAGTAACTTCATTCTTCGATGGCTTTTTCTGCAAAGTATTTTTAAACACCAAATTTGATAGTCATATACTATTTTAGGAGCTTTATAAAGTTTGTTATATTTTTTTGTGTTATACGTCTCTTTAATTTTCTGTCATTTCTCTTATAATTTAAAGTTTAATTTTAATGGCAAAGAATTAAACATTGATTAATCCAGTAAGATTCATGATAATTCGAAGCACTCTTGTAAGAAATATAAGAATCGAAGAAAATGTCGTTAAATTTTGAAATTTCGTATATATTAAAAAATATACGATTATTTCATGATTTATGTAATGTATATATTCAATTAAAAAATTTTCTAATTCTATAAAAGGGGAAATAATATAAAAGATTTTAAAAATACGCTAACTTTAAAAAAATTTTCATCGTCACTTATATTTGAAGTCACACGTTAGTTGCAATTGCAACACTATTCAATGATTTTATTAACAGGATGTTTTGAATCGAAATAATTGAATAATAACCACCATCGGCAATCAGTGAGTTCTTTGGGACTTATGATTGTTAAACTTTTTATTAAATATTTTGCATAATTTTAAATATTTTCTTAAACCTTAATTTTAAGTATATACAATTTTAAAAAAAATTAAAAAATACGTTATATCGAAACCATCTCAACATGGAAAATAAGTCATATCTTCATATTCAGATCATAAAAAATAGGAGGGGGGGAGACAGAGAAAAATATCAGTAGCAGCAAAGATAAAGAGGTCAATTTCTCTTCAGCTATGAAATATATTGTTATAAAATATGTTTAAAATATTGTTAAAAATAAATTAGAAATATAAGACATTTATATAGTAAAAAGTAATAATATTAAAAAGAAAATTTGTTGAATTTGTACTGTTTTTGAGTGTTATATTAAAAGAATGTCCAATTTTAATTTAATTTTTAATTAAATAAAATTCTAACAAAAGTTTGAAAAAAATAGCTACCAATTGTACATTTCGATTCTCCAAAAAACTTCTACGCTATGGCTCGTTTAAAGTTATATGCGAAAACTAATTGAATTGTAAACATGGTATAGAACAAGAGAAAAATGCATGGAAGTCATAACCACTACTCTATTTCTAATACGCTTATGCACGTCATATATAGACACTTGTCAATATTTCGTTATACAATTTTTTGTATAAAATCGCATATATATATATATATATATATATATATATATATATATAAAAGAAATGCTAGTTTAAAGTTCTAAGCATACAG
>JAPMOR010103326.1:778003-790314 GCA_026543865.1 Argiope aurantia
ATATATATATATATATATAAAAGAAATGCTAGTTTAAAGTTCTAAGCATACAGTTAAATGTTTTACTAAAAATTTTTACGATATAAATTTTATGTCAAAAAATACGAAATGCTTATACAACAAGTTACCGCTTATCTTAACTCCTAATGCTTTTCAAGCAAGAAACTCTCAGAAAATTCCTTATATTACTGCACGCAATGTTCTTAAGGGACTGGCTACCTTTATAAAGCTTCATGTGAAAAATGAGCAGAACATGTGTTAGGCTATTGAAATAACACGACTTTATCGCATACGGCAATTTGATACTTAAAAATAGTTTGGTGACGGAATCATGGACATGATTTTACATTTTAAAGATTTAGTTTAAATTGAATACAATCAATATTTTTAATGAATTATTATATTTAAAATATTGTGTGGTTATACATATTTTAAGACTTTCTTAAAGCTTTGAAGGTTCTCATACGCTTAAATACAATCAATATTAAATACAATCAATACAACGCTAGTATTATATTTGGAGCATTTTTAAGACTTTCTTAAAACTTAAAAAGTACTCATACGCTAATAAATCTATGTAAATAAAATTTAAATTTGTTTCACATATAATTTAAATTATGTGATAGATTTGCGTCAGAATAATATAAATAATAAGAAGAAAGATTTTAGAGGGGCTTTCGGGTTAATGAATTAACTAATTATTTTCTTATTAATCAATGTTTTCATTGCACAATCGCCGTATTTAGAAAACAAGCATCATGGCGGCAATCAATATTTGTTTGGTAAATTGAATTTAAAATTGTTAAAACATATTAAAGAAAAATATTTTAAATAAGATTTATTTTATATTATTGCTACTGAAAAATGATTTTTTAACTTAAATTTATTTTAAATTTTCCTCTTTCTTAAAAATCTATTTAAAATATTAGATTATTTGCCTATGATGATAGAAACTCACAACTGAAAATGGATGATTTCTTATTTCATGTTATGAACAAATATTTAAATTATCACTCTTAATATTTTACTCAATTTTGTATCATTCTTCAAAATTTATTTATAACTTAATGAAGAATAACTTATTGCGGTTTTTTAAAATCGATATTTTTCTAAATCTTTACTTTTCCCAAAACTGTGAAACATTAATTTTCTTTAGTGCAACAGATTTTGTTATCTAAATTAAAACTAAATTTTCAGACGATAGAAACATTTTGTGTGTTATAATATTGCACATAAAGAAAAGCTTTTCTACTAAAAATAAAGTTACAGACGATAAGAAAATTGCATGCATAATTTGTATTTTAATATTTTACATTAAAATTATCACATATATTTAAAAAGTGTCTGTTTAAACTAGCGTTAAAATTCCGGCGAATGCTAATGTTATAGCATATAGTATTTTTATTTTCTCGTGAACAGCTGGTTTAGTATGGATAAGTTTAATATGGAAATATTTGTTATAATGTGTACTTGAAATTTTTCCTACACATACTTAAAATATTACTCACACATTTTTCTCACACATACGTACGAAGTTTCACTAAAGATTTTGTGCGAAAAAAATTAAATAGTAAATTTTTTGATTCATAAAATTATTAAAAAATGAACCCGAATCAAAACTGTCTGTTTCAGATATCTTTATCTTTACTTATATTAAAGATGAGTTTGTGTGTGCGTGCTTGTGTTGGCGCTGTATGTGTTTGAGTATGATGGTTACTGTTTGTGCGTGTCTCCAAGTGCATGTGTTGGCTCTGTATAGACTACACCAACTGACCAAAAGCTAACAAATTTGGAACATATATAATTTGAAGGATGAGGATATACATCTCGATGCAATTTTTGAAATTTTAATTAGATTTATAATTAATTAACGCGAAATTTGAGCGTTTTCCCACAATAATTTCCGAGAAGATTACAGTACAAAAATTATATTTACATGAGCTTAAAATTCAAAAAATTATTTTCTTAATGAGGCCAATTTTTAATATACAAATTAAATTTCTATTTTCAAACAATTTTTAAAAAAATATTTTGAGCATATTTTCTATACATTTGTTTCACACGAAAAAACATAAACATAACCTATAAGAGTATACGTTACCTTACTTAAGAGTACACGTTACCACAACCTTACACGTACATAAAAAAATTAGCTTTTATCAACGCGTTAGCATCATGTTGGCAATAGCTCAAATTAAAATATTAAGTTAGCACTCACTACAACTTCAACCTAGAAAAGTGTAATTTTTAGCACTTACCTGTATGAAATAAAGCAAATATGAATCATGATACTTTCTCAAAAAAATAAATGCAAGGGAAAAGTTTCTGTGACCCTTTAAAATATATGTATAATTAATTAAAAAATTATTCGTTTTTTAAGGCAAGCGTGGTTTAATTTATACAGGATATCCACACTAATCAAGGTCCAATTCCTAATTTCTAAACCTTCATTAAGATATATACACATTATTTAGAAAAATTGTCTAAATGTAGTGAAAAATTTTATTTTATGTAATTTAAATCAATAAATGTTTAGATGAATTAAAGAATTTTAAATTTTTATAAAGATTCCCAGTTTTATGAGTCATATATAATAAAATATTTTTGAGAAATTAATAAAAAAGTTTATTTTTCCTGAACAACTTGAGTTATGAAAATCTGTTTATCACAGTTTTATAAAAACGCTAATTTTAGACTACTCCATTAACCATCTCGATGAAAATGCACATATTCCGCACCTCTGATTTCTCCAAGACCTCCTAATTCCTGATTGTCCTAATCATGGACACAAAATTATATACAGACAATTTAACTTGAAATCAAATATAATCAACATCCCCAACGGACCAGTTGGTCGCCAAAGGCGTTTAGCATGTAATATTTTCCAAGAATGTATGGCAGCAGTCAGATAAATAAATATGATAGTGTATTAAAATGCACGCATTGTCTTGATAACATTTTAAAAAAAAATCTCTGCTCCATCTCACCTCCCCAATGATATTTTTGGCATTTATGCACCCCTTATCCCCTCCCTACGCCATCACATATATTTTTTAAAAGCTATCTATCAGATTCCACTTCCGAACTCAGAACAGGGTGGAAAACGGGCGTGAATAAGCCAGCGGGGTCGAAGAAGAAAAACCTGAAACAAACAAATTCTGAAGACGAGCGGCCGGTGTCAATGATACTGGAACTGGGTGACCCTATGAAGGGCATTAAGCGCCTCCAGAAAAATATTGCGGCAGGTAGTCATTTCGAACACAGTTATTGGACAAAATGAGTTTCAGTTCTTTCAGAGCGATATTAAAATCTTGGGTTCATGGTTGTTGTTGTTCTTAAACTTTAGACCGGGAAGATTAGAACTTGGCCCCGTAACGTGGGATATTGGCTAGAAGCAGTAAATATACCTATTCTTAAAAAAAATTAATTAATATGTAACATGCATAAAAATTATAAACCCTCAATTGTTAATTTCTACAGTATTTACATACCCGGAGCGCAAGTAACCAATAAAATTAAGTCATTTTTGTTGGTCTAAATTTAAATCAAAAAATTAGAAAAATACAAAATGGACTAACAATTTGAGAATACTCAAGAATAGAGTCGAATGACGAAAATTGTTATGGTTTTAAAACACCCCTGAGGCATGTGTTTGTTACCGTTTAAGTGCAAGTTTTGATTCAGATATATATACAGAAAAGTTAAATGTTAATGAATAAGTGATGTAAACTTAAGAAAATCTAATCAATCTGTTGCTCTAAACTTCTATTTTGACGGCGACAAAATGATCCAACACATGTACTATGGTAAAAAAAAAAAAAAAAATAGCGAAAATGGTCTTTCCGAAACTTTATCGCATACTCTCCAATAAAAACCTCATCTTCTTTTCTATATTTTTTTATTCTTTACTTCCTACATAAAATCGTGGATCTTAGTGAAGGTCATAAACGCCTTTCGTAACATTGGAGAACAATAGTTACATTAAATAGATTTTTGGCTTGAATTTGGCATTTTTACTGAATTTAATATACGAATATGCATTTTGGATGCCTTTTTTCCTGATTGATTGACACCAAAATTTAACTTGGAACTAATCACAAGATCACGTATTAAATTTCATTGATTTAAATCATTACTTTGTGATTTATTATGATTGCTTTTTTCTTCGATGTTTCGCAATAGAGTGCAAATATGCACACACAAAAACCGTCAGCAACAAAAACTCAAGTCTTATCCTACCTAATAAAATATTTATTCATTCAACAAGAATGAGTAGAAATAATCAGCGGCAGTCGTCCCCCCAAAACTTTCTTGCATACTCTCTCATAAACTTGTCATACCAAAGAACATCTTACATGGCACTAGAATACAATAGTTAGGAAATAATTAACTTTCGGCGTAAATTTAGCATTTCTACTGAATCTATCGTGTCCTCCTTGACGATTTTTTTGGCGATTAATCTACTGCATAGGCTTAATAGTATATGAAAATCGAATTTGTGTTTTAGACACGTTTTTCTCAATCGAATGAAATAAAAATTTGATATAAAACTGTAATGGTAATCAAAAAATCCTATACCTAATTTCATATTTTGATATATTTAAGTCATTGAGTTACTGAATTATAGCGTTTACATGTTTCGGAAAGTACAGACCGACAGACAGTAACCCATAGTTGGTTTTGTCTCAAACTTTAGCAGGTGTTTACACTATAGATGTTAAATCTGTTATCTATCTATCCAGCTGTTTTCGTTTTGTAGTTATTGTGTTAGCATATATTTGAGGAGCCGGACAGATGAATTGCTTCTGAAATAGATTTTACTCAAAATTTGTAAATTTCTTTCATATTTTGACACTTGACTTGACACTTTTTCATATCAAAATATGAAAGAAATTTACAAATTTGGTGTAAAGGACATATACCAAATTTCATCCGTCTAGCTCAAAGCGTTTTTGAGTTATTTTTGTCACAAATAGAGAGACGGATGGACATTTTCCAAAAATGTGTTTTTCGAACTCAGGGAGGTCTAAAAAGCGGGGGTTCGCCAAAATGTCGAGTTCGAATTTTTTGACGATTACTATACTTTTTCTATACTAAGTATACAAGAAAGTAAAAATAAAATGAAGTTGCAATTAAGCACTTTTAATCCTTAATAATTCTTTTACTCTTTTATGTTGTAATAAAACATATTAATTTACTAATGTAATTCTCTTCTGTAAATGATAAAGAACACGACCTTTTTAAATCTTCCAAGGTTAGCAAAAGACAATTACAACTAATATGTAAGATTCTGAAAAGAAAGTACAAAACCGTTTGAAAATAAATTTTGGTATTAATCATTCCATAAAAAATATCATGAAATAAGTGTGACTGTAGGCGATAAAAGCACCGAAACAAATTATTTCTAAGTTTTTAAATATTTTTCTAATCAATGAACAAACAACACAAAATGAACGCATTATACACTTCCAACAAAAAATTAATAAATAAAAAATATTATTCAAAGAATTAGAAAAATAAGTGCAAAAAATTCTGCATTTAATTCTACTACATAATTCTACATTTTCACAAATAGTCTGAGCGTCTTTTCCATTTAAAATAAAGCCTTAATATATAAATAACAGAGAAAGCCATTTGCTGAGTTAACTAACCGTAAATTGAGCAAGAGTTTCTTTACCTTATTATCGAATTCCCAAACGTTTTTCATACCTGGTTGGTAGTGGTAAAAATATTTTTTAGCATTTAATGCGAAGAATTATTTTGTATCTTGTTTATGAGAAAGAAGAGAGCAGTTAGAAGAAAGCTCACTCCATGTATATTCTGAAAGAGGCAAAAAAAAAAAATTAGTTATTGGTTGTGGAGAGTAAGTATAAACACTTTCATGATCAATTATTTGAAACTGGTTTAAGGTATACTATGTACGAAATGTGGAAAATTAAAAAGCTGCCTATGAAATGAATAAAAATGAATTAAAATCCAAGATGTTTTCAAAAAGTGAAACTAATGTAGTAATTTTTAGGAAGCGTGGTAGAAAGAGGTATAAAACAAAGGCATTTTAGTCCATAAGTATTTAAAATCATGCAAATAACATTAAAAACCTACGTAGTAGATACGTAGTGATAGTTTTTAATGTTACTACTACGTAAAACTACGTCTACTACGTAAAAACCTATCTACTACATGAACTAAGAAATAGCGTGTGTTTCTATTCACTCAATAAATTTGTGTTTAATTTATAAACAAAAAAAATTAATTTTTTTCACTTTATGAATCTAAGTATTAAAGCATCTGTAAAGTCCTTTCAAATAAACAAACAGCTTATTCTGTAATTCAGGAACTGCATCTTCCGTTTCTAGAGCTCTTGTAGTTTTTGACCGGTTTGATGTAGATATAGGCACTGTTTACCCATTTAATGTAAATTTGCACCGCAATCAAAGAGACATACAAATAACAACCAGCGGAAGTAGTTTCCCCCCAAAATTTTCTCAAAAATACTCTCTAATAAATTTGGCGGGCCAGAAAAAGCCTTGTATGGCATTGGCGTAAAAAAGTTACGAAATATTAACTTTTGGCATGAATTTAGCATTTTTTTGAATTTATCGTGTCATCCTTAGCGTGTTATTTGTCGCTAAGGATGACACGATATTTATTTTAGTCACTTTCATTATTTTAGTCACTTAATTTATATTCAAGTGCAAAGTGATGATATTAAATGCATTTTTTTATGTTCAGGTTATCGCTGTTATATAATAAAGAGGAAATCTTTACTTATAATGAAGAATGTGTGTGTATGTGTATATGCTGGCGCTCTCTAGGTTAGAACGTTGGCCTAGAATTACCACAAGAAGAAGAGATTATCAGTACACATATAGGTTGAAAATGTGCACTAGGAGATATTTCGTTTTCTTAAATTTTAATCAGAATTTTCATTGATTAAAAATTAAGCGAAATTTTGACGTATTGCAAAAATAGCTTCCGAAAATATTATACTACAAAAATGATTTTTTCATCAGCTTAAAATTCGAAACATTATCTTTTCAATGATATCATTTTCTTTTTGTTGTATAAATATTTTCCTATTTTTAATCAATTTCAAAAAAATATTTCACTTATATTTTCCTTTAATACACAGGGTGATCATGAAAAAAACATTTACCGACATATGAACCTCTAGCAGCAGGTCCGTTCAACCGATAAATCTGAGATTTCAGATAGAGTTATTCAGTGGTATGAGCTCCGGATTCTGTAAACGGCAAGACAGTGGCGTTGACGGTTACGGTTATTGGTAAAGAAACACAAAATTTTCGAATGGCAAAGCCGATTTTTTTTTCCTCCATTGCAAAATGTTCAGTGCATGCGAAAACCCTAAATATCGTTGGAACGGTATATTATAACTATAATTGTACACGTTGCGTATGCGCAGAAAAAACAGCTCTATGAACGACCAAAAGAGAAAAGAAAAAAAAAGAAAAAGAAGAAAACACATCGGATTCGCAAAGAGGAAATTTGCATATGATAGAGCATAACCAGTCACACAAGGACACAAGGAATATACTTCGCAACACAGATCAGAGAAAAGGAGACTTTTATTTGGATAACATATTTTCCTCACATAGAATAATAAAGCCGTACATATCTGATGAGATGATTGTAAACTCACGTTTGACAAAGTCTTTTCTTTCAAATCCAGCAGGTTGATCATGTACACTCTAGACTTAAGAATATTCCCAGAACCAATTTCTTTTTTGAGAGAGAGAGGGGCATTTGCATAGCTGTTTTTTGTCCTTGCATGACGCAATCGTTTTTGTTTTTAGTGTGTGTGTGATACACATACCGCTCCAAAGTTTTTTAGGATTTTCGCATGCGCTAAACATTTTGAGTAGAGAAAAAGAGGACATTGCCTTTAGAAAATTTCCAGTTTCTGTACCTGTAATCCTAACCGTGAACGTCTCTTTGTTGCCATTCACAGAATCCCGAGATCATACTCCTAAATAACTATATCTGAAATCTCATTTCGATCTGTTGTGCGGGTCGGCTGCTAGAGATACATCATCAATATTTTTTATGACCGCCCTGTATATCATATAATATAAAACTTAAATTTTAACCTGAACAAGCACGTTACTAGTGCATCTAAAAATTAGAATTTATCAAAGTGTTGCCACCACGGTGATGAAAATTCAAATTAAAAGATAAGTTAACTCTGACAGTAAACTAAACCTAGACACATGTAATGTTTAAGCTTTAAAAAATAAAATAAACATGAAACATATTTCCTAAAAAAATAAAATGCAAAGAAAGGGTTTCTGTGACTTTTAAAATACCTATATTACTAATTCGATCATTCTATTTTATTTAAGAAAAGCATGGTCTAAAACATATACAAGATATTCACTCTAATCGAGGCCCAAGGCTGATTTCTAAGCCAATAGTAATAAACATACATATCTAATAAGAAAAATGCTCTAAATGAAGTAAATAATTATATTTTAAGTAGTTTGAGTTTTTAAATGTTCTGATGACTTACAGAATTTTAAACTTTGTTACAGAAGCTCGATTCTACGAACTAAATTTAATAAAATATTCCTAAGATGCTAAAAAAAAAGTTTCACTCTTTTGATTTGAATTAGGAAAATCTAAATATTGCTATTTTATAAAAATGCGCGAATTTATACCACTTTATTGACAATATCAAGGGAACTATATCTGTCAGCGCTCGGAAATTCTTCTCGGAAAATGAGGAAATTGTTGTTTATCTTAAAATAATGATATTCAAAATTCAGATCTATTCTATCAGATTTGTTGCAGAAGATAGAAACGTTTCTCGATTTAAGAGTTGAAGTATCAAGAATATTTTATTGAATGAAGTTCGTAGGATCAAAGTTCTGTATAAAATTTAGATATTGTTTTTTAGAAATATAATTTTTTCAGAAGTACATTTATTTTCTAAAAAGAAATAAAAATGCTATTATTTACATCATTTGAGTCCTTTTGAAAATAAAACTAATAAATAAATTTTATAATAAATCGGAGAAATCTTTATTAAAAGAATCCTTTGAATTTATTGCATAAGTTATAAAAACTATTCTGTAGTGCATATAAAATTTTTATACTGAACGATCTTTCTCTCTCTCTCATGTTTTTAAAAAAGCATAATTTAAAAAGTTTCAACAGAAAAAGTTTTTGTTCTAATTCAAATTTAATCTCTTTCGTATTTTTATCAAATTTTAGAATAGATTATAGAAATTTTAAAAAAAATGCGCAATACAATGAACAATACGATGTAAGTTTTCTAAAATAGTGTGTGTTATATAACTGGAAAATTTGAGGTTTAAAAATATTTTTGCTAAAAAAAGCCATTTAGAACCAAGTCGCATAAAATTTATTATTAGATTTTTTGAGATCTTAATCTGAAAGATCAACAAAAGACAATTACAGCAACAACTCTTAAATGTTCAGAAAAATTTATAACACCATTTGGAAACCACATTTGGAATAAATTATTCATTAGCATTCTCATAAGAAAACTCCGAAAGGTAAAAACAGTCGAACAAAATATTTGAACATTTTTCAAATATTTATCTTACCACTTTCAATGGAAACCTCAAATCACCACGTATAAACTATTATTTATTCTTTTGAATAAAACTGTACAAATAAAAACACTATTAGAAGAGCTTCCAAAATAAGTGTTTAGAAACGAAATCTGATTTAATGAATCCTTCATTTTTACAAAACAATCCGCGCATCTTTTCCTCTTAAAACAAAGTATTTATCTATAAATAAGAGTGAAATCCGTTTGCTGAGTTAATGAGCTGTAAAATTTTGGAAATTTTCTTTGCCTCAAAATAAATATCAAAACATTTTTCACATCTCTTTGAACGATCTGAAAATATCTGCTTTATATTTCAGCGTGAAGAATTCAAGTAGTATATATCGAAACTTAATTATGTAAATTGTAAGTAAATAGAACATGTTTAAGTAAACTTTTTTTTAATGTAATGCAGGTAGAAGCAAACCCCGGCCACTCGCTTTCATTTACCAGACCAGATTTTCACAGTTTTCCAATTCGATTGTTTTGAATATTGCGAGGATGATACAGAGTGCATTGTTGATTCAGTAAAAGTAAATTTACCATCTGAACGTCTCCAAAAGTAAAAGAAGAAGATACTTAAAACCAGCAGGATAGTCTCTTTCAATCTCGCATACTCCCTAATAAAAATGTCGTCCACCTCCACCCCTCATAAAAGTGTGGACTTTGGATAAAGCTGCGAATGGCTTGCATGGCATTGGTGAATAATAGTCACGAAATATAGATCTTTGGCGTGAATTTGACATTTTTACTGAATCTATCGAGGGATAATTGGCGATTTTTGATGCTTAATAATTGGTAAACAATGCCCGAAAATCTAATTTGTGTTTCAATCACGTTATTTCGGACTAATTGAAACCAAAATTTCATACAGAACTATAATTGTAGTCACACACTCAAATTTCGCATATTTGAGTCATTTTTTGTGTGCGTTATAGTGTACTTATGCTTGTAAAAATGCATACCGAAAGCCAGTCAACTCCTTTTTGAAATTGGCTAGAAATTTAATAGATATTTACACTTTAGATGTTGAATCTGTGCGTTAGATTTTATTCATCTAGATCTCTTCGTTTTGTAATTGTCGTGTTAACTTGTATTAGAATATTCCGACAAAACAGACTTCTTCTTAATGGACTTGAGAGTATTTGAGAGAAATCTACAAATTTGGTGTAAAGAACAAATTTTACCCGTTCAGCTCAGCATTTTCGAGTTATCGCATTTTACAGACAGACAGACAACAGATAAAATGCCACAAATTCAAAGTCAGGGAGGTCTAAAACGTGGAAATTCGCAAAATTATACGAGAAAATAAAAATTGAAGGATATTCAATATCTAGTTACAATCATCTTAGCATGATAATAATTTAAACTTGAATCATTTGTTCTAATTGCATTCGTTTATTTTAGTTCTAAAATTTGCTCTTCATTTTAAAACAGTTGCAACAAATATTTTTATATAACTGTAGTTACGATTTATTTAAAATCCCGATTACATTATACAAACACGCATTTAAATTCAGTAACTAAAGGCAATGAAAAAAATTTTTTAATAAAATTTACTTAAAATAAGTTTATAAATTTATTAGAAATAAAGAAAAATTTACACAAAAGGAATTGATATGCCTCATAATATTGAAAACACTGGAAAGATCACTTTTAGAATTTTTCAATTGGAATAGAAATGTTTATATGCAAATAATATGCTGCAAAATTACTGACAGGTGAAAAAATAAAGTTTTGATCAATTTTTCTTAAAAAAATATATTTAAAATTTTAAAATCACCTTTTTTTACATTCCTACCCGAAGAAGTAACAGCATGGCAAATATGAGTGCTACAGGCCTAACATTCTATTCTTTAATTTGGTTTAACAATAGGTTCTAGAGAGCGGTTTGAAAGATTTTTTTTCTTCGAGTTCGTGCAACATGCAGATAGTTTGCTAGCCAACAAACATATAATCATAAGATATAACTAGCAAGTATGTTTTAGCATTAATTTTCCTTTTTTTATTACAAAATATTCAAAGGAAACATTTTATATTTTTTAAAAAATTTGGCACCAAACCTTTGACCAATTTCCACATTATAAATCCCCCCCCCCCCGACTCCAGAAAATTGCGCCATGTCTAGAACTCTGCTTGTCTGTGTATATATGTGAACACAACTCAAAAACAGAGAAAGAAAACTGTCAAAAAGATTAAAAAATTGCAACCTGTCTCTGTAAGTCTGCAATAAATTTTGGATGAATTTGTACAATGTTGAGTTTGTCTGTTTATCCGAATGCATGTGAACACAATTAGCTTATTGGGAAGACACAAGCTACAGTTATTAGAATAGAGAAAAAAATATTTCTTCCTTTTTTAATAGCTCACATTCAAAGATGATTTTCAGTCAAAGGTAGAAGCAATCGATTGTGCAACACAATTTAAAATAAGAGCGCATTAATCGGTGAATGCACTTTTCGAGTCATCTTTGAAGAGCATGGCTAAAGTAAAAGCACTTTATTTATAAATAAAGTAAAAGCACTTTATTTAGGCTTGCGAGTAGGGAAGAAATGTTTCTTTCCCCATGCTAGTGTAAGACTGCAGTACAACCTTTTCAAAATGATTCGTTTATTAATAGAGAAGAGAATGAAATACACACACACACACACACACACACACACGTGTGTGTGTGTGTGTGTGTGTGTGTGTGTGTGTGTGTGTGTGTGTGTGTGTGTGT
>JAPMOR010103326.1:791846-808165 GCA_026543865.1 Argiope aurantia
AGATTCTCAAAATTTCACAAACTTTTAAACATCTGATTCTCAAACATTCATTAATTAATTTCAATTAAAAATTTAATTTAAGCATTAATTAATTAATTTATCTTAAATATTTAATTTCAATATCAAATGTTAGACATTAATTTTCGATTCGCTCAACATTTAATATAATTAAGGTTAAACATTAATTGTCTGCTATTTTAATGTGTGATGAGATTTTGCCGTTGGCAGATTGATAGATGCACCTGATATTTGACAATCAGTGTTCTGTAACTTAATTACTCACAATGTAATTTAAGAAGCTAATCCAGAATTCTGTACTTCTAGAGTTAATAATGGATAAAATGAGGCTCCGGTTCTAATTAACTCGAATTAAGGAGAAAATACAATTTCAGGTGACAGCATGAAATATAAAAGCACATAGTAACAAAACACAATTGAATTCCTTAGGAGATTTCCTGTTTTAATGGAAGATTTAAGGAAACAATAATTCTTGCTTAGAGGAAGAAGCAGAAATAAGAAAGAATGTTTTCTTATGCAAGCCTTTAGTAATACTAAGATTTACAGGTCGATAAATTTTCTGGCTATAATGAAGACTATTTTTTTTTTAATTCTGTGTCGACATATATATTGTTGACACAATGGGAAATATAATTCATCTGTATCCGTAATACTTAGTGGTAAAATCTAAAATGATTGTTAGAACTTGAGCAAATGAATTTGGCATGTATATACTTAGGAAAGTTGGAATAGGCACCTTGAAGCGTTTTTTATGAAATTTTAATCAAAACATTAAAAACGAAATTTGATGTTTTTCCATCATAATTTCCGAAAAAATTAGTGTACAAAAATGCCTTTGCATCACCTTAAAATTTAAAAGATTTTCTTTTCAATGACACCAATTTTTTACCAAATAATTATTTTCCATCTTTTAGAAATTAATTCTTAAAAGCATTTTGAGTTTCTTTTATATCAGCATATTCCATTGCTAAAGAGAAATTTAAGCTGCTTTCATTGCTACGAGTATTACTAATATTTCACCTTAAAATTTTTTTATTGTTGTTGATCAAGAAGTGATGATCCTGATTATTTTTCGAATAGTTGCCTTGGGGGACCAACTGATTAATGTTGGTGATATTGATTATATTTAATTTCAGTTAAATCGTTTAAATATAACTTCATATCCATGTTTCTATCAAATTGCCTGGCATTAAAGTCGTGAGTTATTATTTTTTTTACATATTCTCTGTTCATTGTGCGCCTGACACCTTCTAATATACGCCAATTCGATGACGTCGAAGTGCTATTAAAAATATAAATGCCAAGTTCATCTAACTTCTAAATTTCACGGTATTGTAATTTCATTTTCACTTTCTTGTATGCATAGTATATAGAAAGTATAGTAATCATCAAAAAAATTCGAATTCGAGATTTTGACGATATTTATGGTTTTGAATTCTCTTTTTTGGAAACACATTTTTGGAAAATGTCCGTCTGTTTGTTTGTCTGTGACAAAGATAACTCATAAACACTTTGAGCTAGACGATTAAAATTCGGTATATGATCTTCACACTAAATTTTCAGATATCTATCAAATTTTTTATAATATCTGCTCAGAAGTTCGTCTGTCCAGTTGTTCGAATATAAGTTAACACGATAACTACAAAACGAAGAGAGCTAGATAAATAAAATTCGGTACACAGATTAACTATCTTTAGTATAGATGTTTACCAATTTTCGAACCAAAGCCAATAAGAGATTGACTATCTGTCGATCTGTACTTTCAAAAATATATTTAAAAAAAATAACTCAAAAACGCAATTAAGGTATAATATATCAAATTTGGTATGTGATTTTTTTTTTACTTTAAGTGTAGTTTTATGTCAAATTTTTATTTTAATCGTTCAGAAATAACGCGCCTGAATCTCAAATTCGATTTGGAATACTTTTAACCGCATGCCAGTGATTATTCACCAAAACACTTGCCAAGGATCACACTATAGATTTAGTAAAAATTCAAAATTCTAGCCAAAACTTAATATTTTGTAACTTTTGTACGCCAATGCCTTGCAAGACATTCACTGAGATAACATCTTTATTAGACAGTGTGCTAGAAACTTTTGAGGAGACCATTTCCACAGTTTGGTTTCTTTAAACACACAGGTATTAAACATAATTCTTTTTTAAGCTCCCAACAATTGAAGAAAACAGTGCTATTAAATATATTTGATGAAACGATGAAAATGGTCCGAATTTCAGGGCAACAACGTACTCTAATGTTGAAAATAAAAATAAAAAAATTAAAAAAAAAAAAAAAAAATTTTAATGTTGAAATTGACGTCATTAAAAAGAGATTTTTTTTTAAAAAAATTTGAAATGATGTAAGACTCTTTTTTGAGCAATTTTGTGCAATCGCAAAAAAGGGAAAATTCAGCCTAATTTTTAATTAATTAATATTCGAATTAAAATTTCAAAAAACTCGCTTTGAAGTGCACATTTTTACCGTCCAAGGTGTATATATGCCAAATTTAGTAGCTGTATTTCAAACGATGCGACGTATGAAGCGCCAACACACATACAGTCATCTTTGTTATTAGTAGAGATGTTGAAGGCTCACTGTAAAGTATGCTATTTTAAAAAAATCAAATTTTTTTGTACTTATTTTAAATATTTTTAAACACGTGTGTTTTTTTAAGGTAGAATGAGATGCATAACGATATTGATAGAAAATTGGAAAAGAGCACATTGAATAGAGCAATGTAAGGTTTCTAAAATTGTATGAATGTTATGTCTATCAAAATATGAAGTTTAAAAATATTTTGTTGAGGAAGCCATTAAAATCACGTTATGCAAAGCCTTTAACTGAAATTTTTAGCATCCATTAATTTCGGAGAACGAACTAGTCGTAAATATAATCAAATACGGGTTTCGCAAGAAATGAATTACCCACTTCAGAGGGATCTAAAATGCGTTCTATTGGTCCAAATAAGATAATATTTGAACTACAGATTATTCAGATGATGCACTTTACATTTATTAATTTTAAAAAAATTACAAAAATTCACCAATAGATGGCGCTGTAACACAAATGGCATTTATTTGCATATATTGAAAATGTGAAACATAATTTGCGTTACAGCGCATGTCTATTACCATTTTTCTTTGGATAACAAGAAGGCTAATTCTACACGAACACAGTTTCTTCTCTGTTCGTCATGCTTATGTTGCAAGAAAAAGAGCTACTGGTGAAATTGTTCTACCAGAACCAACAAAACTCCGTTGAAGCTCTTAAGGGATTTCGCCGCATGAAATAGATACGAAGAGGTAGAATGTCTCCAGGTGCTCTACTCAAGATGATGCAGAAATTTGAAAAAACTGGGCAGCTTGGCATTCTTCCTGGTAGAGGACAAAACCCCGTCTTCCCTTGTCGAAAATATTGCGACCGAGCTCGTTCAAGCCAGCAGTCAGTCACTGCATAATAGTGTGAGTTTGCAGTTGTTTTCCGCGTTCTGGATATGCCGTATTCAACTGTACGATAGATTTTGCATTATTACCCATGCAAAATCAAATCTGTGCACTTGTTGCAGGACGGTGACTTAGAGGTTCGTAAACCTTTTGCACTTCAATTGCTTGGTCGAATGGTGGTTGACACAACTTGGCCATGGAACATTCTGTGGAATGATGAGGCCCACTTTTGCTTCAATGTGCAAGTTAACACTGTCGAATATGGGCATAAGAAAACCTCACGTTATCCAGGAACAACTCTTGCATTCTGGAAAAGTGAGAGTATGGTGTGGTTTTAGAGCTAACTTTATCATTGGAACCGTATATCTTTGAAGATATAACTTCAAACGGAATCCAAATCTGTTCTGTCACAGGACAACAGTACCATGATATGCTGAGGGATTTTGTAATCCCAACTCTTCTGCAGCGTGGATGCCCTCAAGACATCATTTTCATGCAGGATGGTGCACCACCTCATATTGATTGTCGTGTAAAGTGACTGTTAATACAGCATTTCACAGAAGAACGAGTTATCAGCCGTCATTTCTCAATACCATGATGGCCTCTTCGCTAGTCGGATATCACCCGTTGCGACTTTTGGTTGTGGGGTTATTTGAAGGACAATATCTACCGTCATAGGCCATCATCTCTGCCAGGTCTGAAGGCCAAAATTCGGCGCCATATTCTTAATATACCGCTGACTCACTCCGGTCATCTATAGAAAATATGGTTTTCCGATTAGAGCGTATTGTTGAAAATGAAGGAGGACATATTAAGCAATTTTAATTTTACTTTATTTAACAATTATAAACCATATTAAATGGTTTTATATGTATTACAACTCCACCTAACAGTTAATTTTTGTACTAAATTTTTTTTAATAAATGTACAGCGCATCATCTCAATAATCTGTAGTTCAAATATTATCTTATTTGAATCAATAGAATGCCTTTTAAAGAGAGCCTTCTGAAGTGGGTAACTTATTTCTTACCAATTCTGTATATCAGCTAAATAAACTATAATATTGTGTTAAAACATATGTCTTCAATGAAAGCTCTAAGACCTGCAAATTAATCCTTTAAGCTAATAATTATCTACCGTTAAATCATTTTTTGAAAAGGTGATTTAATTTTATGCTTATGGTTTTCTTGAGAAAAATTATTTTTTGAAGTTATTTGTTTTCAGATTTATCGCTCTTTTAATGATCTTAATATATATTTATCTAATTATTATTATCCGTAGCTTATACGATCTGATGGCAAAGTTGATCTCTAAGAAAGCAACCTACTACATGAAATTCCATGCCATACTAGTTCCAAGCCGCTGTCTGCTAATCTTAATAATTTAGGTGACGATTAGACTGGTAAGCAATGAGATTATACAAAACTATTTTATGGATATCCTAAATAAAGTGGAAAAATATAATTTATATAATTATTTGCTGTTTTGTATAATAATATAAATAAACATAATTTATTTACTTTTTATTCTGTTCGCCCATTCTTAGTAATATATTTTTATCAAAAAAAAACTAGAATTTTAAATAGAAACACAAAAAAGAATATCATTAAAAAATCACTTTATGTTATGATATTCAGCTTTTTTTCCGTCAGCCAAACTATCATATAAAAGGAAAAAAATCTATGGCTTCTTGGCATAAAAACTTTTTACAGTGAACGAAGAGCGTATTTTCTTCCAAACTCCTTAAGTGTAAGAAAATAAAAATAGATAAACATTTGAACCTCGAACCTCTAAAGCGAAATTAAACGCACTAGCTGATTCCTTCAGTAGTTTACAACCCTAGGTTAGATTTAAAATTAAATTTATGTAGGTTTCTTCGTTTCTTCTTAGGAAGTTGGAATCTAAGTTGATTTTAAATAAAAGTTTCTTATTTTAGATACTGGCTGTTTTATTTTAAAAGTAAAGAGATTCTTTTATCTTGGCGTTTAATCATTTATTTCCGAGTTTACTTTCTCGCTCTAAAATTGCAAGTCGTCACAAAGTTGTAAAAAGGCAGTTTCATGAAAAATGCAATTACTGAGGGATTACTGTCCTGTTAAAAAATAAGAAAGGTGTGTTTCTTTATTCTCGTGCTGCTTTTATTTCCTCTTAGATAAATTGTATCTTAGAGGAAGCATTGTAATTATGAAAATTTTTGACTTCCAGAATTTCACAAGTGTCCTCTTTAAAACCTTCCTGACTCAAGATAAATAAATAAAACAAACGTTATTTGGAATTTTGTCTACGCGTCTATCTGCTCTCAGAAATGCGAGTAAAATTTCGTTATCTTAATTTGTGATATTGCTTCCTTGCTTGGTAATTCACCTTGAAAGAAATTAATTTCACGGATATTCTAATGATTCCAAATCAGTAACTCATGGTTTTTACAGCAAACTTAGCGATCATTTGGCGATATTGGCAACAAAAATAAAGGTTCGCGATTATTCGAGTATTTTGGCATTAACTCTAGTAGGAACTCGGGCTCCGAATTTGTTGCAGAACTATCAATGCCTTGTTACGGGATCTACAGGAAGTGGATTCGTTAAGCAAATGTCAGTTGTAGATGAGTTGAGAGTCGTGAGTAATTAAGCGAAGTCTCAATCGAATTCTCTCTGAGTACTTTGTGCTGTTATGGTTGTTTATTGCCGATTTGCTGTTTGTGTGTTAGTTTTTACTGCAAATATTGATTTATCTATGCTTCATCTATTTTTCGCTATCTGTGCATTGTGTTTTTATGTAGAGTAAAATATTGTTATTATTGACCCTGTTGGACTTTTCATAGTACAAGTCACACAAGTATTATTGACTTTCCGTAGCAATTTATATAAAATGTAGTGGCATATGTTCCTTAAATTTCAATAATAATACTGCATCAGTTCCAAATGGAAAAAATACTTTTCTGAAATAAAAGACATGGTTTTTTAAAAAAATGTTAAATGTTTTTTTTTTTTACCCTTACGCCTTTTGAAACTCAATTCAAAGCTTTTTTAACAAGAAAATAAGCGAGAAATTCTCAATGTTTTTAATTTAATTAAAAGACTTTGTTATGAATCATCACGGGAGATTAAAAGGGGTTATCATAATTTAAATTGATAATAAAAAAATTAACTTTTTATTCATTTGCGATCAAGAAATTCCACATTCAAACCATATTAATATCAAAATTACTTTGAAAGAATTGTTCCAAAAACAACTGCGAATCTGTAATAAACTCTTTCTGTATATACTTAATCCTAATACCTCAAACTCCCCACCCCCCAATTGGCTAGATTTGAACATTTATTTAATTATTTTCCATCAAGAGGTGGTGTGTCATTTCTTCTAGATTATTTGCAAATTACCCCAAATTCACTATGTTGTGCGCGTGAGATAATTTATGTGAACTCCTAATTATTATTATTAATTGTCCATAAACTTTTTCCTCGCGCTCTTTTAACAAACGCAGCACGAATCTTTTTTTTTTTTTTTTCACTAATTTTAAAACATGTTTCTGCGAAATTTCTCATGAGAAAAATGTTCTCTTTTCAATCAAGTCCCTAGATCTGCCTTTGATTGAAAGAAAATAAATCTTTTTTGCTCTCATTTTAAACAAAATTAAAGACAATTCATTCGATTCTGATGTAATGGCAGACGATTCTCATTTAATTTTGCCTCATTTATTTTTGTCGAAATTTTAACTTCGTTGGCTTTGCCAAATTTCAAAATGCTTGTTTTTTTTTCCACATTCATAAATCATATCTAAAAGAAAAAATGGTAAACAAAAAATATGTAAAACAAAAAACTGGCGTTTTAAAAATCGAAAAAAAAAACGTATAAATTGAAAAAAAATTCCGAAACAGAAAGAAAATGAATGAGAGAAAAAGCGCAATAAAACAAAATTAAAAGAGAAAAGAATATCATGGAATATCGTCCTCAATTAGAGAAATAATGATATTCAAATCGATGGAGTATGCACTTAATGTTCAACTTATTAACATTAAATAAACCTTTCTTGAAATGTATATAGATAAGTAGATCGATAATATAGTCTTAACAGAGCTAATATAGTTTTATCAACACAACTAAACTAAATTAGAGACGAATTTAATATAGGAATCATAATTAAGTCTCCACATTTCTTCTAAAATTTTTACATCAAAAAATTTCTTTATTTGCTTTTAAGATTTTCTCGACACATAGAAAAATATTTTCACAAAATTACACCCATTAAATATCTTAAGTGCAAGTAAGCGAAATAAATTTCGTCTCCGCGAAGAAGACAAGGGATTCCAGATGTAAACATTACTATTTGGGTGGATCCCAAAAGTAATTGACAGTAATTTCAAAGAGGAAATTACTTTGTTACATTAACTGCGCTTTTGAGTGTTGTTGTTTTGCTTTTTATTAAGTGTCGCACGGTAAATCTCAATTAGAAATAAATGCTTGCAAGTAAAATTTATGTAATTTTTTTACCGGAATTGTGAAGTGAAGTGATTTAATTCACACGTCATTTTAAACAGAAAAATATTTTGATTCCAGAAAAAACAAAGGTGTAACACTCATGGGATAATTGTCAAATGGACCAAAACAAATTGATTTTAGAGCCATTTCCACAATTTGCTGTTAATTGACACACCATTCATTTAATCTACAATACATTGACCTTGCAGTGAGTCGTCCAACACAGAAATGCCGAGTAAGCGACTACGCGCCACGTTTAGGGCTAAATGCCCTCCAGCTGATGTGATAAGGAAATAAAGAGGTATACCAGCTCAGATGTCATTCTTGTCACTCGGCCAAAGTTCAGAATTATTGAATACGTCAGATAAAAGATCTAGTATTGTTTTAAAAGGGAACATTAATCACGCTAAGCCAAACTAAATGAATGCAGAAAATTTTGCATCAAACACATCTTTTTTGCATTATTGCATTCCATCATCATGCATTTTGCATTTAACCCGCACATCAGCTAATACACGAAATCTTTTGATTCTAAAGCGAGATAATACTCACACGATAGCAGCCAAATGTGCGAAGTTATGTTAAATTTGTAAACAATTCACGCCTTACAAGAAGACAAATAAGTGATGTAACGAAATGGAATGAAATAATACTCAGCTGCTATTAAATACCATGAGAAATTTGTCATGTAATTATTACGTTATGTTAATTGATTCCATTTTCTGACATTGAAAGTTTTCAAACAAAAACTGTCAAATATATCAAAAATTTCATTTGTACGAAAATAAATAAATAAAATAAAATACGAAATATTCCCTCTGCTCCAAAATGTCTACTAATAATAAAGATAAATGTGGTTGTATGTTGGCGATCTACAAGCTAAACCGTATGAACTACAGCTTCCAAATTTGGTACATACTATATGCCTTGGGAGGTGGGAAAGTTTACCACGGAAAAGCTTCCTTAAAAATTTAATAAGAATTTTAATTGATTAAAAATGTAGCTCAATTTTTACGTTTCACGTCATAACTTCCGAAAGCAATTTTATGTAAATGTAAATTTTACACCGTTTCAAAATTTTTAAAATTTGTCTCTTTAATGACAATAATCATTCACAAATTTTTCCTAAATTTCGACAATTTAATTTTTTGTTGTTGTTGTTTGTTTAACTTCCAACAATAGATTACACTTTTGCCTTGAAAATCAAATCATTTTCAATGTTTCATCAAATATTTAATCGCATGATGTTTATTTTAATTTTGAAAGCTGAAGAAGAAAGATTGAGTTTAATATGTGTGTTGCTTACGAAAAGAATAAAAGTCTGCAGTTACAGTATCACTAAATTTCGAAGCGGATTTTTAAGTTTTTAATAGCGCGATGATATCACGGGACTAGTCTCCATTAAAAATATTCACATACACAATGAAGAGAACATATGCAAGAAAAATTAACAAATCTGACTGTTTGATGGAATCATAGGCGTAAAAATTGTACTATCCAGCATAGTACAATGAAAAGAATGATGGGTGAATTTTAAAGTAGTGGGAGTTGCCTGTTTTTCAAAATGTCAAGTTTAAAAATATTTTTGTTAAGGAACCCATTAAGAACAAGTTACACAGAATATTTAGTTGAAATATTTAGTAATCGTTAATTCCTGAAAATCAACTGGTCATCGAAGGCAGCAAATTTTATAATAATATTCATTAATTATAATAACTATCGTAATTTATACAAAATGCTACTACTTTTGATAACATTTTTAACAAACTGGATGGAAAAAGAATCTAGTAATATTTTTCTCCTTTTTCAAATATATATTTTCAAGAGCAACATAGAACACTACATTAAAGTAAGAAAAATCGAATTTTATTCTTTCAAGAAATAAAATCGCATTTTTCATAGCTCATTATTTAAATTGCCCACATTTTCCTGTATCTTCCGCTGCAAGTTATGAATTGTCAAAATAATCCTTTTCAATTTTTATAAGCTATCGGTTTATAACATAAATGGTCTTTACGATAAAAGTTCAGGCATGCAAAATAAGAATAATAAGCATTGATCCTTTTTCATCAAAGGGCTTTTCTGTAACAATAAAGGAATTTTGAAAAGTTTTTCGAAAAAAGAATTATACTACTCAATTTCCTGCACTTTCAATTGAAAATGGAAGAATGAGAGTATGCATTCTTAACTACTTTGCGCTTATGATAAGTATCCCCCCCCCAAGTGATTCATAAATATTTAGAAATAACTCATTGAAATACGGAAATAATCTTATTTAAAGGTAGTTTTATTTTATTATTGTTAACCTTTTACTTATACAATAATCGTTTCACTAATTCTTTTATCAAAATATTTGAGCAAAACCTTTAAATAGCATTTCCTTCCTTTACTTTAGTATCGTTTTATTCATGGATTTTACATAAACATATAACGATCATTTAATAAATATGCTTAATGAATTTCAAATACATAAAAATATTTCAGTACTTCGCTTGTTTGAAAGCAAATTATATGTTACTGTGTTTTTCATTTTTCGGTCAATACAATAATATCCAATATAATTAATATTGGATTTTATATTTTTATGAATATGTAAATTATTTACAACCACGCCTCTCTGATGTTTTAATATAAAGATTGTTTTTTCATATTATATTTTCAACAAAATAATAATTTTGGATTAACATTTGAAGATATTCTGTGCAATACAAATATTTTATTTCGGATTCAAAATTCTTTAAGAACTTATTCTCTACTAAAATATATTTGTATAAAAGTTATAACGCTCTGCAGCGATTGTTCAAATGAAAATTAGCTTAAATTAGCCGATGACCAGTTACTCGCTCATCATATTAATAACCTTAATTTAGACATGTTTATCAACTTTGGTGGATCACAGTTTATCTCACTAAGTGAAACTACTATTTTAAATTCTTTTGCGTAATAAGAACAGAGAATTTTGATTCTTTTATCGATACACAGGAAGTGGCTAAATTAACTGGTGAAATTTATTCTTACCTTGAGACTGGGAGCGTTGACAAGATTTTATTTCCCGAGATTTCTCCAAAATGCACGAGGAAGGGAATAGAAGACTTTTTATGATAGTCATCGGATTTAAACAAACAGAAAATATAAATTAGCTGTCTGTAGCAAAAGCTCCTTTATGAATGTTATGGACATGAAATTTGCTAATGCCATTCTGGCGTCTATTCAATTCTGTTCTTTTCAATATTTCATTGTGTTATTTTCAAAACTAATTGTCTTTAAGATACTTAAATAAATAGTAAAAATTAAGCTGAACTTCTGCATTTTTATCCATTTTTTTCTAGTAACTTCTAGAATAATTATTGCAAGAAAATGTTTTATATGATATCTTGAGAGTAAATGAATGATATATCAATGAAATAAAGTCTTTAAGAGGAAAAAAAATTTTTAATTATACTAAAATAATTGCCATACATTTTATTCTTCAAGTTTTGCAAAATTTTTCAAACTTTATTTTAATTGTAAAGTTGCAGCAAAGCGTCCATGTTGTAATCGAATTCAAATTAATTTTCTTATTTCTCAAAATCTACTCTTGTGGGGTTTTTTTCAAAGTTAAAAAGAGTAACAAAAAAACATTGCTTTCTTTGAGCCTTTACTCCAAAGCAGCATTTTTAATTTCGTTTAAATGGCATGTGATGTTTCTTCAATTTTCACAAACATTTTAATGATAATAATCAGTTCATAAGTTCAATCAGGATTACTAAATCACGTTTCTACTGTAAGGAAAATCTAAAAGCCAGTGGGAGGAGTTTTCTAAAAACCTTTCTTGCATAGTTTTAAATAAAAGAATTATCCTCTGCCACATAAAATTTTAGACCTTCGGTAAGGCTGCGATAAGTGAATAGTATTAGCGAGCAATAGTTACGAAATATTGACTTTTTGGCGAAAATCTAATGTTTTCACTGAACCTATCGTGCAACTATGTATTTTGAATGCCTTTGGTCTGAACGATCGATGCTGAAATTTGACACGGAACTATAAATGTAGTCACAAGAAACATAGCGAATTACATTGATTTTAGTCATTGCATTTATCGATTATTGCATTTAGATGCAGGTGAAAGTACAGGCTGACAGATGGTTAAGTGTTTCAACAAGTTTACTTCAAAGTTTGATTTTTTTTAAATCGACATTTTAGATGATAAAATTAAAAACTAATAATTAGATATAGCTTTAAATAATAAAAGTAGCATGAATAAAATACCAATTGATTTCTAAATGCATAACTCCAGGTCAGTTAAAAGTTTTAGCAACTATTTCTTTTAATGGCATTCTATCAAAAAGAAACTACCATTTCAAAAGAACAAATGAATGATTTGTGATAATCATATAGCTCCTATATGCAACAAAATCGTGTATATATAATGATTATTCGAAACTGTGCTCTTTGGAATAATTATTTCTCTATAATTCTTTGAATTACAGTATATGCGTTTTATTGCTTATAAATCAATACGTGAATGCATTAAAAAGAAAGCTTTAAATTATTTACTTTAAATATATCTTGTTAAGTTTCTAACAAAAAGGAAGGGAAACGCTGGAACTAAATACAGCAAGTAACTACTTTCTATAATTTTCTTATGATGCTTCTTTCATGTCAGTGTAAAAGAAGAAGGTAGATGAATTCATCGGGGTAGTCTCCCCGAAACTTATTCGGCAACTTTTCAAGGATTTTATCCTCTGCCTTCCACATAAAAATACGGACTTTGCATAAGGCAGCGAATATCTTAAATGGCATTGACTTAAAAAGGTTACGAAATATAGATATTTGGCACGAATTTATCGTTTTTATTGAGTCTGTCGTTCAAATATGGTTTTGGAGCTTCTATTTTTTTAGATGCATTGAAACCAAAAGTTGAGATGGAACTTTAATTGTACTCACTAGATCACAAATCGAATTTCAGTGTTTTAAGTCATATGGGTTATTGCGCTCATATGCATATTAAAGTATAGACCTACAGGCGGTCAATCATTTGATAAATTAGGTTCAAAACTTGATACAAAATTACAATTTAGTCTCTAATTTATGTACCAAATTTTATCTATCTATCTCGTTGTGTAATTGTTGAGTTTCTTTGTATTTTTAACAGAGAGTTGTATTTCTTTGTATTTTTAACAGTCTTTGTATTTTTCGTTCAAAATTAGAACATACAAATTCGTTCAAAAATAGAAGCATACAAACTTGGTCTAAAATTCGTATGCCAAATTTCATCCAGCTAGCTAAAAGCATTTTTGACTTATTGTGTTTACATACAGATAGACATAATTATAAAAATATATATTTCCAAATTTTAGGAGATCTGAAATGTGGAGATTCATCAAAATCTCAAGTTCGAATTTTCTGACAATTACAATAGTTTCTCTTTGCATTCTTTGTATATGAGAAAATAAACAAATAACAATATGCGGTGTTTTTTCGCTGAGACACACCAACAGAAAAAAAGGAGAATTATACTTCGGTCATGTCAGTAAAAATCATGTTAGGATGGAGCATCTATTATCGTCTTAGAAAAAACAGAAAATGTATTTTTAAAGGTTTCTAGGCTCGTTTCAGGTCGATCAGAGTACGGAGATAAGAATAATTGGGTTTAGTTTCTAGCCGAGAAGTCAGACAACACGGAAAAAAGATGAATAAAAATCAATGAAAAAAATGTTTTCTCTAGTTTAAAGAGTCCGAAACACTTGAAAATATTTTGATTCCGAACAATATTTATAAAAAGGCAATTCTTAAATTTTAAAGTGACTTAAAAACGATTTTTGATTAATTTTTAATTAAAAATATTATTAAAATTTTTAAATACCCATTTTTATTGTGTACCTACCATCTAAAAGAGCTACAGCATGTTTCGTAGCATTTGGTTCAGTGGCTAACGCTTAAAACTGTTTCAACGTAACACGTGTATCGCGTAGAGCAACATGCAATTTCCGCATTGTGTTCAAGAAATATACATTACCATTTTAAAAGGAAAACAGGCAATAATTATAGAAATAAAATAATAATGACAGACTTACTCTGAGTGGCGTTTATTGTTAGTGTAAAAATCAAATATCAAATTTGATCCATCTACTTCGAAACGTTTTTGAATTATTTGTTCATAGACAGACATAGTAACAAAAATGAATTTTCCAGGCCCAAGAAGGGGACGTCACGTCTTGGATTCGAATCTTTTTTTTCCGATTACAATGCTTTAGCTTTATACGAGACAAGTAAAAAATAGATTAAAGAGAAAGTAAAATGTAGGGTTTTTTTTATTTTAATGTTTTTTTTCTACTTTTCAATTTTTATTTCGTAATTCATTATTAGAAATATTATCTAGTTTTGCTCCGAATGTTTTCTTTAATTCATCACCATGTCGCACCTTTCACTTGGAATTAAAATTAATTTAAATTAATAGAGTAACTGATAATTAAGGTCTAAAAGAAACATTAATATAAAACAAAGGCCAACAAGTACAAAATTTTAAATCTCCAATACGTGAGGAAGTGAACGAAAACAATCGATTACAACATTTCATATTTAACTTCATAAAACAATTCAGAAATAAATAGAAATATTTTTTTAAAAATCGGGATCAGTAACCTTTGTTTGAATCTGTAATTCTGTATATTTCATTATCACCAATTAGATTTCGCATGTGTGCGCTTCTGGCGTTAATTAATTTTTGATGAGATTATTGCCAACGGTGATAAAGGGAACTACATAAATATAAATTTTTTTCATCTTTTCTTGAATGCATTTTTTAATATCTGTTTCCAGTAAACGATTACTTAACTATTTTACTCAATTATTAAATTATTTATTTCAAAATTTTACACGTTTTAAGGAAAACAAGATAGTTTAATAAATTGACAAAAGCTGTCTGTAGTAAATTTGATTTTATTTCCCTTTTTAAATTTTCAAATTCCTTTTTTTATATCTCGGGCGTCATAAAATTTAATTCTTACATTTAAAACCAGAAGGAATTTCTTGCAGAATCTCTAATAAACTTGTCACGCCAGAGAACACCTCACATGGCATTGGAATACAATATTTACAAAATATTAATTTTTATGTTAATTTAGAATTTTTACTCAACCTATCGTATCACTTGGCGAGTTATTTGGCGATTAATTCCTGGCAAATGTTAATAGTATCCAAAAATCGAATTTGTGTTTTATACACGTCTTTTCTAATCGATGGAAACAAAAATTTGATACAAAACTGCAGTTGCAGTCACAAAACCCCATACCAAATTTGCTATATTTAAGTCATCATGTTTTTGAATTATCGAGTTTACATGTTGCTGAAAGTACAGACCCACAGACTGGCAAGACGCGGATTTAGCACAAAATTTGGCAGGTGTCTTCACTATAGATGTTAAATCTGTGTACCGAATTTTATCTACCTAGCTCTCTTCGTTTTGTAATTATCGTGTTAAATTATATTCAAACAACCAGACAGACGGACTTCCTCTGAATAGATTTTATTCAATATCTAATGTAAAGACCGTGTATCAAATTTCAACCGTCTTGCTCTAAGCGATTTTGAGTTATTTTTGACGCAGGCAGTCAGATAGACAGATGGACATTTTCTAAAAATGTGTTTTCCAAACTCAGGGATGTGTAAAAAAAAATTCGTCAAAATTTCGAGTTCGAATTTTTTGACGATTACTATTCTTGCACTATACTACGTATACGAGAAAGTAAAAAATAATTTAATTTTTTTATCCAATAATAAAACCATAGCAATAAGTTAATATGTATGATATTTTCTTGACATTTCCATAAACTAAGTGCAAAGACTTATTTGTTATAGATCGGTCTCTTATTTATTTCAGAATATCCGATTAAAACAGTCTCGTAATAAATATTTAAGTCATAGAGAAGGAATGAGAGTTGCTTTTATTTATCTATCGCTTGCTGATGGCTTTTGAAATAATCTTCCTCCATCAAAATCCAATTATCGTTTGCGTGTCACTGCAATTTGGAAAATTTTCTCGGTTATGTGCTAAATATAGTTTCAGATAAGTTCTTCCTAATATTACCTGTTCTCTATATATAAAATGGTGGACCGAAGACTAATGCATTTTTATTAAACAATTTATATTGGGATTATCTTTGCTAATAATAAAAACGAATGTGTGTCTATTGGTGCTTTACAAGGAAGATTTTTTTTTTTATCTAGAAATACCAAATTTGAAACAAATGTATTTTGGAGATGAGAATGTTGAATATTGAAAGAATTTTTCAAAATTTTAATTAAAACTGTAATTAATTAAATTTTTAGTTGTGATTTAAGTTGCGTTTCTAAGTGATAACTGTACAAAATTTTAATTAAAATTGTAATCAATTAAA
>JAPMOR010103326.1:808175-820649 GCA_026543865.1 Argiope aurantia
TAATCAATTAAATCTTTAGTTGTGATTTAAGTTGCGTTTTTAAGTGACAACTGTACAAAATTTTAACTCAAAGACCATTTTTAAAGTGTATCTATCTTTACGGATAATTTTAAGTATAATTTTTAAAAATATTTTCTTTTATTGCAATAAATAGTATTATTATTGCATTAAATATTAAGCTTTCATTACTAATACAAATATTTCATTATGTTCGTCTTTTCCTTTTTTTCAATCTAAGAAATGAATATTCTGATTTTTTTTTCAATTTCTTAGATAAACTCGTTATAATTTTTTCATTTTTATTTCCTCATATTTTTTTTACCCTGTGAATGAATTTTTATAAGATATTCATTATTTTAAAATATCTTGCAAGTTGGATCATTATAGTTGCTAGTATTAGTTATTTTTATCAGGCTTTTCAATCCAGATAATGTGTTATAAGATATAAAATGAGCACTAATAAGTTTGGGAAAATTTTGAATACTTTGGCAAAAACTCAAATATTTATGACTCAAATTTCTGAGAAGAAAAATATTTATAGCAAAATGGTAAATTTATGCAATAAAAAATCATCTTATGATAAATTTTTAATTTGCAAAGTATTCTATTAATGAATAGAGAAAAACTTGGAAAGCATTTGCTATATAAAAAAATACAGAGAAGATAAATTTAATGCATCGAATGTATGACTGTCTTGAAATATTTCTTCAAATTTACATTTATATTGCAGCTTTATTTTTATTTTGAATAAATGAATATCTTGAGAATATCTTGCTACTTAGTAGTGTTATATTCTCTACGAAAATCTTTAAATCCATCAAATTGCACGGAATTAAAAATTCTCCAACAGTGAATTGATCTCTAGCTTCATGCCGCAAACGGGTCATACATGAGTCCTGTGAAAAACGCGATTGGGAAGAAATCTATATTATGTATCAATCAACATCTTTTAACTCATCAAATATTCAATTTAGGCAATTTTTAGCCCAAGATAAATCCCTCTTTTTTCTTTTCTTTTTTTACAGCTAAATCAAAGGCACTTTAGTTGTATTACTCTACTATTTGTTGATTTACTGCTCTTTTCTCATTGCATAAATGCGTATCAGTCATTTAGATCTCTTCCGTTCACAAGCTGTTAATGAACATTACTTCTCTTTTTGTTCAAAAAAAGTAGGCCTGAATGTAATTCTTTGAAAATTCGATTCAATGTTGCATGAGAAAAGTCGTACAAAGATAACTGGAGCCTGTGCTTCTGGTTCCTACAATCATGCCATGTTCAAAGTCACCCAAATATCCTATTATGCCCATGAATTGGCAAATTACAACGCCTATTCGTTCTTCACGTTCTTCGATACATAACAACAATTTTATATGTTTAAGTTAGTTAGTTGGCTATCTAAAATAAACGTCCAAGCTTTGCTAGCCGGATAGGTTACTGGATGGAATGAGGGAGAGATGGAAATTGAAACATCGGTTTTCGCATCTAAATAAGACTTATCGTCATTAAAATGCCTATAAACTGAGTTTGGAATGCTAGGATAGCTGAATTAAGTCAGGAGTTAATTTTCAAAAAAGTGCATTTTCTGGGAAATACTTAAAAAAAATTTTTAATTTGAGCTAATTTTTTGAAATTCCATTTAGAAGGTGCTACATAAAAAGGAATAAAGTAAAAATTCCATATCAATACTTGTAATGCTTTTTGAAAAATATTGACTTTGTTGAAAAATACAGGGCTGTCAAAAAATTCCGATAAGTACGTTTCTATCGCTCAGAATTCGCGGAATGCAGCATACTCTTATTCTAAATAAATGTTCTCCAATTTTAGATGGTATAATTATGATCAATTTTTAAAAAAGTGATGGAAATTGCCTGTCATAATTATTAAGTCTAATATCATTTTTAGATAATTGCGATTTTTTAATGCTTTTCAAGAACCTCTGCCATTATTAAAGAAATTTCTTTTTTTCTTTCTCAAATTTCGGTTTCTTAGTAGTGAAAAATCTTAATCTCTTCTTTTTTTCTACACATTTTCAATTATAATATCATTTTAAATCAAGGAACAATATTTTTAGAATAGAAATATTTGTCTGCATGTTCTTTCGATTAATAAAAATGACATTTTTCATACATCACAACATAAAAGATTTTTTCCGACAAGGTCAGATTTTTCTAAAGAAAAATGCAAGTATCGATCTGAAATTTTCATCAGCCATGCCTTTCAATGTTATTATTTCTACTAGGAATGACAAGTTGTTTATCACTTCTAAAGAGGAACTACAAAAATTTTGCTGTTATCAAAAAGTGATGAAAAATAATTCCAAAATTGTTTTAATTTACACTTGAACTACCTAAGCTGTGATAATACTCTACAACTAAAATCCTTCTAATGATCTTTTTTTTTTTAAATTTTCCTCCTCAGGCTAATTTTTTTTTTTTTTGAAAGTGGAAAGCTGGTGCACTAATTTCCAGTCCTTCTCCTCTTCCAGCCTTATTTGCCAATACACAAGATGATCAAAATTAAAACACCCCTACTCTGAGCTCTCTATATAGCGAATTACTCATTGTAAAGGCTCCAGAATTTGTGAACATACTATTCAAGACATAGATACGAATTACGCAAAAAAAAAAAAAAAAGTTCTAGTAACACCAAAAGATGGCGCTGTACAGCAGAAAATATGCTAAAAGTATACAAATAAACACAAAAAAAATGCACATGCGGCATGGAATTTTTCTCTTTCTAATTTCTATTGCTGAAATAAAAAAAAAGAAGATAAAAAGTGAAGAAACTGAAACTCTCATTGCAACGGCAATTTTGCACTGTAAGCCCAAAAATTTGCATAAATCATTAGTTTTCTGCTATTGTTCTAAGCATAAAAGCGATAAAGCTGGGAAAATGTCATTCTTATCAGCGATGTATTCGTATTTTGCTTGTAAAGATTTTTTATTTTATGAAAAAAAAAACGGAAATGCTACAGCAACATTTCGAGAGTTTCGTTGATTTGAGAATTTACGCAAAGGTTCAGCAGGTACCAAAACATGCTCAAAAATTTTGCTGTACCCCAAATGCATCAGCGCCAATGTTTTGATTCAATTCCTTTTCTGCAAGGTGAAGCGTCTCCATACATTAGACTCTGTGTACAGCAGTTTCTTCGGCATCAATTTATTAATGACTAGCCGCCTTTGGCGACCAGCCGGTTCGCCAGTATTACCACTCGCTACAATTTTCAATTAAATATTTTAAGTAACTGGTCTCTTAATAGATTCTCAAACAAAGCATTTTTAATCTTCCAATTTTGATAGTCATACCAAACTTATACTGTTGTTTGGATCGTTTCGTTCAATTTACTATATATATTTTGCTAATTTGTTGTCATTTCCGGTAAAACTTCCACTTTAATTTAAAGCGCAAATGATGAAATTACAATTAATATAAAGATATTTTTTAATAGAACCAAGCGTTTTATTTTATTTATCATCTTTATTGTTATTTATTTATTATTATTATTATTGACTATGAGTATTGCAAACAGAATCGCTCGGTATTTAAGTCTTATGTGAACTACAAAATATTTTTCATAATTTATGTAATATCTCAAAGAATAATTCAACAAAAATTTCTCTGATTCAGCATAAAATTCAGTTTTTAGTTTTGCTTTCAAAAGTATTGAAATGAAATCAATAATAATATTTTGTTCCGGTCTATAAATATTTTCCAGAAATTATGAAGTCTAAATTTGCAGTAAGGTAACATATTCTGAGAAATATTCTGGACACACCTAATTTTAAATAAATGAATGAATGTTTCTATTTTCCACGATCAACTAAGACTTATTTATGAAGTTTTGAATGTTAAAAATTTAGAAAAACTCAACATTTTCATAATTTTAGGCCAATTAATCTTGAGAAACCTGCGCGCTGATTGGCGTATTTTCTTTAAAACGATCGAAGCAAAATCTAAAATTATCCTTTTTTTATTGAATAGTGATATTCAAATTTTCATAAATCAGTCAGTTAATTGATTGATTTAGTTGATTGGAAATTAACTCTTTTTATTTAAATTATTAGTGTTTCAAGAACTTTTTGTTAATCTTGATTTCCACAGCAGAAGCTTTATATAAAATCAAAAATTCGTTATTTATTAGAGCATTTATTGAATCAAGTTACATAAAATATAATCATTTTCCATTTAGACCATTTTAGCATATCTGTGTCTTACTAAAGGTTTACAAATTAGCTGTGTGGCCCTGATTTGAATGGATATCCTATTCATGTTAAACAAAACTTGCCTTAAAATAAAACTGGTTTATTGGATTAATAATATAGAGAGTGTAAAAGATCATAAAATAATTTTTCTTGAATTTATTTTTTAGAAAAATAATATTTCTTATTTGTTTCATTTCCTACAGACACGTGCCGAAAATTATATTTTTGCAGATTTCATTTCCAAAAAGATTTAATTTATTTTTAATTGGAGCTTTAATCAATGTGATGGCAACACTTTGAAAAAAGCTAATTTTTTCCCATGAATGCGAAGCGTGCTCATGAAGCTTAAATTTTATTTTTATTTTGTATGAAAAAAATTGTTGAAAAATATAATTAAAATATTTATTTAAAAATTCATTAAAAATAGAAACTTAATTTTAAAGTTAAAATATTGGTATTATTTAAAAGATAAATTTTTGATCTTTAACTTCATATAAAAATCTTTTTTGTGCGGTTATATTTTCGGAAGTTATAGCAGAAACACGCCAAAATTTCACTTAATTTTTAAATAAATAAAATTCTAATTAAAAATTAGAAAAAATAACCATCAGTTGCACATTCCCGACCTCCAAGGTATACACGTGCCAAATTTGGTAGCTGTAGGTCAAACGGTCTGGCCTGTAGAGAGCCAACACACACACACACATTGAGCTTTATTATAAGTACAGATAGAGCAATTAGTCTCGCGTTGTAGGCAGTCTAACCATCTCGTTTTCTCATTTTAATCCCTGCGATCTTTGGCTTTGGGGATATTTCAAAAATCTTTTTTATCTAGGACGTCTGGTCAGATTGAAGACATTATCACTCTGCATTTGAGAAGCATCTCAATCGATCAATTAGAATCCACAGTTGAATAAGCTGGTAAGCATCGATAAGATCCGTGTGATTGAATATTTGATACGTTCGAATAAAATATGTTACAAATGTGTATTTTGAGTCTTTTCAATCTATTTTCTGTTGTACAGCACCATCTATCGGTGTTTTTGGAACTATTTTTTCACGTAATCCGTCTCCCATGTCTTGAATAGTATGTTCACCAATTCTGGAGCCTTTACACCGAGTAGTTCGCTGTATAGAGAGCTCAGAGTATGGGGTGTTTTAATTTTGATCACCTTGTATATGGGTGCAAATTTATCCTGCCTTAGATAACTTAAACTACCAAAATTGGCGTTATATATTTTTTAACCATTTCAATAATTTTATTGACAATTCGACGGCCTTAAATTCTTTTTAATCTTGAATCTGATACAAATTGTCCGAAATTAAATGTTTTCCACTCAGAAATCCGTGCAGAGCATTGTATGGGTCATAATGAGATATCTGGATGACAGATACTCCAGATCATGCGACTGAGACTCGTGCATTTAAGAAATATCGTTCAAAACTTTGTCAATAGATGGCGATGTAATAGACGTAAAACACGTTTTACATAAATGGAAACATCTGAGCATGGCATGCAATTCTCGAGTCCAATAAAAGAGAAGACAAGGGTAATTCCTTCAATGCTGTTCTTAGTAGACAAAGCTGTATTAATGAAGAGTTTTTTTAACAAGTATGGTGAGAACTCCGCTGCTACAATAAGAGCAGTCTGCTGACAGAAGATTGTACACCGAGATAAGGGCTGATTTAAATGTTTTGAGGCGCTGCGCAATGCAATTAATGAGGTCCCTCTTTTAAAGAATGATATATTCAGATTTAAATTTTTAGCTCATTTACAAAATTTTAAGACGTATTTTAGATTAATAATTTTTTATTTTAATTAGGGAATAATTCCGTAATACATTTGTTTTCATCCATTATGACTTCAAATTCCCCAACATTCTAGTTTGCATATAATATTACTGAAGCAAATGTTCAGTTTTATACATAATCTAATAACTGAACTTAATGAAAAATATAGAAACTTCATAAATTGTTAGTATCATCGTAATATTTTATAATACACGGAATTATATTATTTACAAACCTTTTTATTTGGCAAACAGAAAAACAAAAATATAGTTTGCTGCCCTTCTCAGCCTAGTGGCCATAGGCACCTACCTAGTTGGCAATATTGCACCTAGAAACTACGACATCTCACGCTCTGCATAATATGATCAAAAGATTCGAAAGAAAAGAATAACTAGAAATTTTACCTGGCAGCGGACGACATATATTCAGTCACAGCAATATTGTTACATTAAAATGACAGCAATTTGCGGAATATTCAAGTAATTAAAGTGAAGATTTATTGCGTTTCTCTATGGAACACGCTGTTTTGCGTATGAAAAAAAGTTATTATAAGAATAGAGGAGATACAGAAATACACAATTTTTGATCATGTGGCAAAGCCACCTTTCGAAGATTTCTTGTACAGTCATTTTTTTTTAATAAATGATAAGCGTATGATTTGGAATGACTATCGTTCAAATTCCACGTCATTATGGAGCACACAATTGCCTGCACTGCCTCTGAGTTAGGGAAATCTAATTTCGACAACTACAGTACTGGCACAATTATTATGAATTTTTGATAAATGTCTTGCAAACAATTTTATTAAGTAACCCTTTATTTACTTTACCACACCAATACCAAACAAATATTTATTAGTTATTTTAAGTGGGTTTTAGTCTTATATGGGAGTGTCGGGCAATACAGAGAAAAAATGTCTGACAACAGAGAAACAATCACGGCATTGTCTGGACAGAGCTCAGTAATAGACTGGCATTTGCGAGGAGACGTGTGTATTTATTGCGTTTTCTACCTGTCATTTGGATGTGATCACTTTAGTTCTGTAAACTTGTGCATCTAATTTTAATGCCAATTTTGTTTTTTCATATTTTCTAATTTGTTTAGGCAACTGAGCAGACATGGGTAAAGTTCGCGATTTGAGTCCTCGCAAGGTTGGACAGATTAGTGTTTTATTGCAAGAAACCACATTAAAACAGAAAGTAATAGCAAAGAAACTTAATGTTTCAACTCAAACAATCAGTAATATCAAGAAGCAATTGGAAAATGGCCACCGTTTGGCATCAAATAGAGTTGAAAAATGTGGTAGACCTAAGAAACCAACGCCGAGAATGAACAGAAAAATAATTAAAATGGCAATTAAGAACAGAAGAGCATCTTGCAGAATGATTTCAAACCAACTTGCAGCAGAAGGCATTACCACTACTCGCAGAACAGTAAATAAGAGACTGTTGGAAGGTGGACTAAAAGCATATCGCCCCAGAAAAAAGCCCCACCTGATTGACAAGATGAAACAGGCACGTAAGGCCTGGGCAGAGGCTTACGTTGACTGGACATCTGAGCAATGGGTGAAGGTAAGAGTTTAAAATATTCATGTAAAAACTTAATAAGCACAAATGATTAAAATTACACAAAATTTTAAACTTTACTTTCAATTTAAAGGCTTACAGACTTTCACATCATTACGTCTACTCATTATTCTATAGCTTCTGTCACTTTCTTCAACTTTTAAAACCTTATTTTTTTGTTCTGTATTGTTGCAGGTTGTGTTCTCTGACGAATCTACCATTGCAATACTTGACGATCGTGTGCAGAGTGTAAGAAGGCGATCAGGTGAGGAATTTACACCGGAATGTTTAAAGTAGACTGTAAAATTCCCCCAGAAGGTCATGGTCTGGGGAGCCATTTCTGTGCATGGAACAAGTCGTTTGAAGATTGTCGATGGCACCATGGACCAGTATAAGTTCATAGAAATACTACAAAGACGTTTGCTACTTCAAACAAAGGATTGGTTTGCGGATAGACCTTGGATTTTTCAACAGAACTCAGCCCCGTGTCACACGGCAAGATCAGTGAAGACCTGGTTTGAAGAAAATGGAGTAGAGGTGCTCTCTTGGCCTGGAAATTCCCCGGATATGAATCCGATTGAGAGTTTATGGTCTGCATTGAAAGATGAAATACATGAAGTTCCCATAACGACCAAAATAGAACTCATACAACGTCTTATCAAAGTATCGTTTCATTCAAGTAGAATCAAGGAATTGTGCAGAAAGCTGATCACTGGAATGCCCAGACGTGTTAAAGCACTTGTTAATGCAAAAGGTGGACAAACTAAACATTAAAATAGTTGTTTATTATTGACGTACTCACTATTTGTGAATAAAATTGATTTGCATCACTTTTGTTTGCTTAAATGTCGTTTTTGTAGAAAAATTGTTCAATTATTTTTTTTTTCAAAAATCCATAATAATTGTGCCAGTACTGTAGCGCAAGAACAAACTGTACTGTGCCAGTACTGTGCAGGTAGCGCAAGAACAAACTTTGAATAAATGATGTTTTTAATATTTTATTTATTCAATATATAATGATTATCTTCAAAATATAATTAAAAATCGTATAGCTGATATAATCTGATTTTCTGGGCTTTAACAAGGAACATTAAACTCTAGGGAAGAAAAGGTGATATAAAGATAAAGAGACAAAAAAAACTGAAATATTCCGACTCATTTTAATCTCATTGTTAGCATTAATAGTCTTATGTTTAACACAACAGAAATTAATAATATTCAAAGGTGGTGGTATTTTCTCATAACTCTAATTGTTTTTTATAAATTTTTTAATATGGGGAAATCAAATATCTTATACTATTCACTTGAATTTCTATTAATATTTTATTTTAAACAGTGGATTTACTCCTGACAATCCAGGATGTTACGTTTAAAAATGATATAAAATATTAAAATTGCGATTGTCCCAGTTAACCCTCAAGACGTTGGTCATTAGTATTGCCTCAATTATATATTCAGATATTCTTAGCTATTCATAAATCGTTGTATCATGTGTGGAGGCATATTGTGCGAACTAACACATTAATGAGCTTTTGAATGCATGGTTTGAGACTAATGCTTTACATCTGTCTATCTAATGAACAATGGCTTTAATGGCATTTCAGTGGGCTACCTTTAAGCTTGAATCCTTATAGATCCAGTTATTGGCAGACTTATTTAATGAATCACATTCATATGTTCATATATCCCTGTTAAGAAATACTTAACAGAGTTTTGTGATTGCAGCATTATACAGTTTCTTCGTTAATGATATAGATAAGGATTGCTACACCAAAAAATCGGCGTAATTATATCCTCTCATTATGTTTTAATATGCTTATAAAAATCTGCATACACTTTTCGCAATTTTCACATTCTTAGTGTGGTTAGCGACACCGCGTTCCATTTCAATTCTTCTCTTAGTGTCTATTAATAACCCTCTGAATTTGTTAGTTCGATATTAGAATACTCTGCACAATTTCCAGAAAAAAAAACTACCCAATAAATTTTATTGATTTAATTCACTGTGATTTCCTGCCCAGACAAGAGAAAAAATACTGAATCCTTTTGAGGAATTTTGTTCAAAATTAAATGGTTGCCTACAATTTTTGTGATAAGATTTCGTATTCAATCTCAACCATTCAGCGTGTTGCGTTTCCGACTTATCTCACCAAATATAGAGGGACTTTTCCCTCTAAGCGGCATGTTTGATAAGATTCATTTTAAAACTTTTAACATTCACTAGCAATGCATCAAAAATGTTATTTATCTCTTCGTAGACAGAAAAATTCTTTAATTTCATTTCTGTCTCTGAGTATGAGGAGCAACAAAACGCATTTGTCCTGCTTCCTACCTTAGGATGTAGAAAACATATTAAAGGGTTTACTGTCTTCTTCCCTTCCGAAAACGATAGAAATTGAATTTTTAATATTTTTGTTTATTTATTTTGGCTGCTAAAACATTTTTCACTGCTCTAAAATTCTAACTAAATTCTCTGCTTTTTATATCTTTCTTGAAAGGACATTGAATGTTTTAGCAGTTAAATCAATCTTCGCTCCTAATCGATATATCACCAAAATTCCAGAATTTTCAAGAATTTTCTTTTCTGTAGCCAAATAGTTGTGAAGTTTGTGGCTAAGGCTAGGGATAATTCTCTCAGCAGCCGTTAGTCCTCCCGCTGGTGTGGAGAGGGGGGTGCCAGCTCAGGTGTCGTCCTCGTCATCTGACCGCGGTTCAAAATTACGAGGTCCGTCCCAAAATAGCCCTAGTATTGCTTCAAACGGGACGTTAATATAACTAAACTAAACTAAAACTCAGCAGCCGTTAGAGCTCTTTGTAAATATCTTAACTCAGGTAACTAATTGCCTAGGAAAATAATATTATAAATTTAGTTTAATAAATAAAAAAAGTCTTCTAAGTTTACTTCCTTTTATTAGTTGAAATGTATATGCAAGAAGACTAGAGTTTAATAACTTGTGTAAAACTAATTAAATAAAAATAAAAAAAGTAGAAATATTTACTGTCAACATTATTAGAGGGAATATTAATTTAGAAATAGAAAGCTACCTTTACCTTCCAGCTTGCTGAAAAGAATTGTTTTTATTTATTTATTCGTTTGTTTCTCGTTAAGTTATCTGCCTGGATTACCAAGTCAGTTTTTGACTAAAAATCACAATTTTCTTTTGTTTCCTTTGAAAGACCAATTATTTACGTTTCCAAATATGTGTTTGTTTTGTTTCTGCGATTATTATATCAGAAGATATAGATGTTTCTTTAAATCAACATTAAAGAAAATGAAACCGGAAGTAGCACGAAAATAACCGGAAGTCAGTTTTATGCGCTTTAAAATCATTAATATTCACTGAATAAAATTCACTAAAGGTTCTGTTGTGAGATATGAATGTTTAGGGCATGTTCAAAAGCGAGGGGTTACTCAATTGAGAACTTGAAAAAAAATCTAAAGGTCTCGGGAGTAAAGGAAAGCTTATAGCGAATGTCATAAATAAATTACAAAACTATTATGGCGTTCCAATAAGATCCAATGTTGGTAATTTATTGCATATTCAAAGTGCAACACTTGTTGCATTTGCTCATGTTTGTTCCAGTAATAAAAAGCCAATGCATGGACAACGCCCAAAGGGAAAGGATTCTTGGTGCAGATACCAACGTGCACTTTCAGAAGGTAGAAATATAAAGACTCAAGTATAGAACTCCCAAAAAATATTATGAATATTATTAAGCCTACATATATTAAATTATGTGACCAAAATCTTCTGAAAAAATGCCTTCATGGGAAAACACAAAATGTTAATGAAAGTTTGAACAGTCTATTACAGACAATTATTCCCAAAAATACGTTTTTTTAAGTTGAAAACTTTGCATTTAGGGACTAATATAGCTGTATTATTATTCAATGATGGTTTTTTCTGGCATAATAGAAATTTTTAATGAATTGGATATTATTCCAAGTCATTACATGCTAACACAATACAGTAGCTTCGACAACGAGCGAATTGTTGCCGCAAAAAGACATTCTTTGCCTGTTACAAAATTGTCCAAAAAAAATAAAATGGCCTATTAGAAAGAAAAAAAATAACATAAGGAACATTAATAAAACAGAACATAAGGAAGGCATTTGCTACAAAAGGAGTGAATTTTAAATGTTTAAAATGATATATTATTTTAGATGTATACTAAAAAAACTTTAAATGCATTTTTTTCTAAATCTGTTTTTTGTCAAAATTTTACTACGCAAACATAGTTTCACAAAAACTTATGAATATTTTCTCTTGAAATTTTGTATATGTATTACCATAACTGTTATGAAGGCAATAAACTAAGGATTTAGGTCTAATGTTAATAGTTTTTGATTTTTAGCACTTTATTTCCAGTAGTACCTATGATTTTTACAGTATATTTACCACAAAAATGCTCGAAGATCCATAACTTTTTTTCATTTGTATTTTTTCTTAGCTTTTAGTTCATTGCCTTTATAAGTACAATAATTATGTTGTGTAGAAAATAATTTAAATTGGAGAATTTGAATTTATAGAATGTTTTGCGTTTTTTGCTCGAATTTCATCAAATTTTACCTAAATTACCTCAATTTAATTAATTAAATTATTTTTAAATTTTTCTAAATAATTTTATTTATTGTTTTGAGTAATAACCATCAAGAAAATCTACTAAAATTGATAATCGAAGGAGTTTTTAAAAATGTGCCTCCGAAACCAGGCAAATACCTTAAAATATTTCTTCCGTGAAGAATTTTTAAAATGTCAATACTTTTATTAAATGTTACTAAAGTTTTTTATGCTTGATTATGTGATATACACATACACACATATATATACTACGTATACACACACACGTGTGTGTGTGTCTGTGTCCTTCCGTATATATATATATATATATATATATATATATATATATATAT
>JAPMOR010103326.1:820749-848169 GCA_026543865.1 Argiope aurantia
TTTTTTTTAAATATAGGTATCTGCTTAAGGGTCCCGTAACTTTGGCGAAAAGCAGAGGGTTTCTTAATTATTTTTCCCAAAAGGATATCTAAAAGATTTTATTATTATTCCCATATTAGCCTTACTATTACTAATAAGGGGATCAAGAATATTTTACACGAATGCGTTTATTGAATAGCATATTTTATAAATCATGATATAATCATGCACGATGGAAAAAAATGTTTAAAATGCTTTTGACCATTTAGCTTATCAAACCAATGATCTAGAGACACATAATTTGGCAAATAGTAATCTTCTGGATAGTAAGTTCTAACTGAGATACGATTTTTCAAAATCGTAATTACATGATTCTTTAAAAATTAATCGAAATTATTAAAATCTATTTTTGCCATCTAAATCTAATTTTGAAACATGTTATTTCACAAAAATAGTTTTTGCTTCATTTTAAAATTTAAAATAAGATTTTGAATGGCACAAATTTTATTTTTTTACAGTTATTTTTTTAATCTTAGATATTTGAACACATATTTTACAACAAAGCCTTTCATTTTTTTTTATTATTGCATTTATATATTCGCATGTTGCGTGCAAATACATTTTCTTTGAGCACAGTATGGTTGTTATATAATTAAAAGCTGATTTTGAAATGAAAATTAGTATAGATGAATAAAGTCTAAGCATTATCATACTGCGATGCATTGAACTAGAGTCTCGATTTTTTTCCCCCTTGAAGAGTGCCGGATATCCATTCCTTTGTTTTGTAGCTATATTTCACCCGTGAATAAAATCCTATTTTAGTACATTTAAATCACACCTTTAATAGTTTCAATTTCTGTATACAATACTTATAATAGAAATTTGCTTCTAAAAATCATATAATAATTACATGAAAAAAAAGAAGGAATGACATTTTTTTTCGCCTTCTAACAAAATGCTTTCTCTTTCTATAATAATAACAGTGATGGCATTTTAAATGACATGCTTGAATCACTTTTAAAGATATAAAAAGAGTGAGTTAAACATATGGTAATCGCTAGTTAATAAGCTCTTTCGATGCATATACCTCATGTATATTTAAATTTCTTCCCTATTGATTTCCAATAGAGCTAGAGCTCTTCTTAATCTAATCATAGCACGCAAAAAACTGCTCACTAGGATTAACTTACTTCGGAATTTTCTGGATTATGTTAGAAAAATGAGTTTATTATTCTTTTCATTATTTTGTCATTAACTTATGGAATCTTACTTATAATTTTATTTTCTGAAGGAATCTAAACATTGGACTATTCTTCTTATGGAAGCAGTTTCAATTAAAACTGATTTCCCTCGTATTTCTTTTGCTTGTGCTTACGCTTAAAGTAAATAGAAATTAATCTAAGTTTATTTTATATTAGAAAAGCAATTTTTATTTTATGTATATATTTAAAAATAATTAGAAAAATAAAAGGACCAGTTACCTTTAATCCAATCCAGTTACCTAACATTGATCTAATTTCTACAACTTTTATTTTATATGGTAGTTCGTGACATTTAGTATATCATCAATGGCTGTCTGTTTTTTATCCAAACTTCGAGAGAAATTTATAAAATACAACTTTACAGCATATTCTCAGGGGGAGGGGGAGACAGAACAGAGCTCCTCAGCTCCAATCACCTTACACTTTCGCTAATTTTTATTTTATCTGAAAGCATATGATATCTAGATACATTACCATAGTTTGTTTGCACCTTGCACCTCACATTTTCTAGAGATATTACAAAATAAAATCATGATACAGACCCTAAGCTCAATAACTGAATCAATTTCGCCAATTAATTTCATCATTTGCATGCATAGCTTATGTTGATAAATTATGGTAATTTTAATGCATATAATAAAGTTGTTTGGATGTTTTTTGCAGATTTATTATACAAAAAATGCAATTATTTCTTCGTATACGCAATATAAAGAAAGTATAATAATCGCCAAAACATTCGAACTCGAGATTTTGATGAATCTCTACGTTTTAGACCTTCCTGGGGACGGAAAATGTCCGTTCGTCTGTTTGTCTGTGACAACGATAACTTAAAAACGCCTTGAACTAGACAGTTGAAATTTTGTATACGGTTTTTATACCAATGATTATTTCTATTAAATTTTGAACGAAATCAGTTCAGGAGAAGTCCATCTGTTCGAATATAAGTTAACACGATAACAACAAAACGAAGAGAGCTAGATAGATAAAATTTGGTATGCAGAATTAACATCTGTAGTCTAAATAACTATCAAATTTTGAGCCAAGCCTAACAAGGGGTTGACCGTTTGTTGTTCTGTACTTTTAGAAATATGTAAAAAGGATAATTCAAAAATGGAATTACTTAAATATATTAAATACGATGTGGGATTTTATGGTTACAAGTGTACTTTTGTGTGAATAGGAAAACTCAAACTCGATTATCTGATATTATTAACTGCATGCTAATGCTTGATTTGTGAACTTGATTTGTATAGTCATACTTTTTATATTAATTCCTTTTATTATTTTTTTTATTTTGTGTTTCATTACATTTTATTTCCTGTTATCATTAACATTTTGCTTTTAACTGGGAACAAATTTCATGTCTGGGTTTTTATTTTTTATTTGTATTAATATCAATGGGAAGAGTTTTGTTTATTCCAAAACGAATTCTTCGCGGTAAAAAGCTGCAGCTTTATGTTTACATTATATTATGTTTCCATTCTTTTCCGAAATTAAATTATATATTTTCAAGAAAGGCTCATCTTTTTAACTAAAGTCGACTAACGGTATTTCGTCATAGTTTTCCTATTCTTTCTGGCTCCATTGGATGTAACTCTCCTTATTGGATTGGATTTAACTCGATCCCATTTCATTATTATACTTACAAAGAAAGTAAGAAATTGATTTATATAGCTCGTGGTGCCCCCTCTCGGTGGAACGTATAAGATAACCTACATAGAGTTTTTATAGTTTAGAATTGTATTTAAAATTCTTCGAAACCATTCATAAGTACGCTTTTCTAATAAAATATCAGAAGATTAAATTATCTTAACACATATTGAATCGCAGCATTAGGAAAAATTAAAGAATTAACTAAATCTGTTTGAATGTTGCCACCTTGTAAATCAAAAAGCAAATCAGAATATTAACCATTCTTGTTCGTTAAAAAATCATATGATATTTAAATTTGGCAGAAAATAAATAGCAGAAGGTTAAAGTTTAGATTACAAAAATATATATATATTAGAGAAAAAGCAATAAATATTTAAATAATATAATTATCATTTTTAGAGTTACAAATGTCAAAAAGAATAATTCTTGTGATGCCATCTAAGCAGAGAACTCAAAATTATTAAGTATTCAATAAAAATTCAGTCGTCTGTAACATACATGATCTATTTTAAAGGGAGCCAGAATCTGACGAGTGTCAGTTTTGGGATTAGGAAACTATGGTTTCGAAACCTAAATGCCCCACATATAAGCCATTTCGATTTTTCGAGGTCAGAAGCCATCTCATTTTTCCAAGGCTGTGCTGGAAAGTTGCAAAGGAAACTACCTTCTCAGATTTGTCATCTGATTTTAGCTCAAATGACTACTCTAAACTGTTCACATGTAGTTTTGAAATGAATCTTTAAACCAAATCAGATGGAATTTTATGAAATATCTTTCATATTCTAAAGTGAATTTCTTACGTTTGTTTAGCCAGTGGGAGATATTAATGTAAAATTTCATTCACTGATGTGGATATAAACAAACGATTAAGAACTATTTATAATAAGATTATTTAGGAAATCAAAGTTTCTTTTTCTTTTAACTATTGAGAAAACTTATTCAATATTTTCCCATTGTAATTTCTTTTTATTGCTATTATTGCAAATTTTTTATATATTTTTCTGGGCAGTTATTTTCGTAATAAATAAAGAAGATTTGCAAATATTTTTGATGGATGAATGGATACCAGAAGAGTGACATCCATCTTTGTTCACCATTTGTCGACTTGACGACGAATTTGGTGACTTTAAAAGCAGAAATGAAAATTTTAGAAAATATAAGAATTATGGTAATATCTCTGTTAGAATCTTACGTTCAGAGAAGCTTCTAGAATATTCCGCATTCGCTTCGGTGACTATAAAAAGCAAGGAGCTCACAAGAGAAGTGAATTCTCTCTTTGGAGTACTAATCATGGAACATGCTCTGAGCGCTATTTGCTGCTGCGGTTTTTTAATAACGATTTTCTCATTGCATGTGTGTTATTGGAAACTACTAGCACTGTTTTCATATATGCTTCGACTGTATATTCATGTGGAAAAAATGATATTAATCATTATCGAGCTTGTTGAACTTCTCATCATCCATCCACATAACAATTTCCATTACAATATTGAAAAATATCATTAATGACACTCTTTATTAATGTTTCAATTTCTTAAAAATATCTTAGAGACTCCATTTTTTTTTACTCGCATTTATGAATTCTACTGATTTTTATGTAATTTTTTCAAAAAGCTTAGCTTTTCATTTCATAGTTTAAAGCAAATTGAATACTAAAACTTTTCCAATAAGATTTCTTCGGTTCGTAATATTTTGAAATTTCACCATCAGACGTCTAGACGGATTGATATATTTTAAAGCGATAGCGAATATATCATTGTCTACAAATGTAACGAAATATTAAAAAAAAAAATATTTTTCCTTTTTCTTTAAAGCCTTAAACCTATTTTTTTCATTAAAAATAATTTAGCTTTATGATTTTTTATAAAAATCACTAGAAAAGAAATTAGTATTAACTGAAATAATTAATAAAATTAATGTATAATTGTTATTGTTTTTTAAATGCAAAAATAAAATTGTTTTTAAATTTAATTCTTAATAATAAATATTAATTTGTCAAAACGAGTTTAAATATAGCAAAAGAATACAATTAATTATATGAATAACTTTCATATGAAATCAGTTTTACATAATAAAACGAAATTTATGCCCACATATACCTCTGAAGGAATTTTCTGGCCTTTTCTCTATACGCTTAACAAATAGCTTAAATAAGATAAAATCTTGATTTATTATATTTAAGCGATTTTTTAATAAAAATCAATTAGTTGAATTAATTAAAGAAAAATTATAATCTGTGGTAACTTTCCCTGCCACTAAATTACCTAAATTTGCAAATTTTTAAGGGTTCAGTATTATTGAAAAGATTACATTGAATGTGATGTAGAGCAGGAGAAAAGTTTCGGTGTTCAATGTGTAATATTTTTATTCTTTTTAACTGACAAAATAAAACAATTTTTAATTCTAATTCTTAGCAATAAAATATTGATTTGTCAAAATTTCGTTTAAATACGGTAAGAATGTATTTGATTCAGTTTTAATCATAAAAATCAAAAACGAAGATAAAAAAAATTGCAAGAAAATAAGGCTAATAATTATGTTACATCAGATAATGTTATTAAATACTAAAAATTGCATTTTTAATGATAGACCACTATAAGATCATCGCCCGGCCAAATAAAAATGTTTACAAAGTAACTACAGAACTTTAACACAGAAGCAATTATTTTCTAATATAGTATTTAATAAGAGTCTCATCATATATTAAAGATTTCATGAAAAGTTAAATCCAAGACAATTTTTTAACGATTTTTACTTAATAATTAATAGGCAAGTTACATTAACATCCGTTTCTGGGACAATACAAATGCAATTTTAAGCGATGTTGACGAAGTATTGAAGTCATTATAACTTATATTTACTGCCATCCCTTTCAGATGTGCCAGATTATAATAATTTACAGATGATAAGACAGATTTCAACCCATTTTGAATCTGCTGTCCTTTGATCACGAAGCCGTGATATCACTACCAGACCAGAGTAGTATATGGAAGGTACTTTAAATTTCTACATATTCTGACTAAGGCAGTATTATATATGTACTTCATTACCAGACTAGGGTAGGATATAGATGGTAATTTTAATTTCCACGTCGGATTAATCCTAGATGTATTGCAGTATTGAATAGAAGATACCATTTTTTCCCATCATTAAGTGTCTTTGACTTGCGAACTAGTTATTCTTGACGAAGTGAATTAGAAAAGACGCCGCCAGCTTTATTAATCTAAACTAAAAAGTAAGAAAGTTTTGAATACTTAAAGTGTACTGAAAAAATGTGTGCACTGAATCATTACCAATTCAGACAACGAACTACTCTTCTGTAACTATATAAAAAGATTGAAAGGCATTTCATAAGTAAAGAGAAAACTCACAAAAGGACTGCCATTTTAAATATTTATTTTCTCATTTTGACTGTAGAACAATGATTTTTCGATCACTTTTTACACGCACTTACCAAACTCCATCATACAACGAAATACAATTCACATCGCTTCATTATAAACTTGTTTTCATTAGAAAATGATAGCAACTTTAATGTTTGCATGTGCGCATGCAAGCGCTAACAATTTACATTTAAATCTTGTCTGTTTTTTAACTGTTTGTTCAGTTGAAAATTTTGTTTCATCTGTTTGTTTACAAAGAGTCAGTAAAAACAGTTATATAGAAGAAAAAGCGATTTAAATTGAAACGATGATTGCTGCTCATTTGTTCGCTTATTGCGTTGTATTGCAGTGGATTTTCAGTTTATATCAAGTCTTACTCTGTGGGAAATGGTTTCATATAATTTATATAATTCCTTATTTGGTGCTTATTGAAAGTACTAAAAAGAGCAAGAAGAACGCTGTTTACATACAAGTAGATAATGCTGAACTTTTCTAATAGAATTACAAACTTTCATTTTCCAAACAACAATATAAGTTACCAAGTATGACTGGTAATTCCTATTTAACGATGTTCTGTACAACTTTTGTAGTAAGTTAAGAACTGTGGATAGAGGAACTGAAGCTTTGACTTAATACCGAAGATCTGGATAATACTTATCTTTTCTCTAATTACCTGAGAGATCATTTTATTTTGATGTTATTACCGCAGCTTCCACGTTTTAGGAAATGAATGAAATATTTCAACCATTTACTAGAGGTTTCACACACTACTGTAATGGGTTGAGCATTATATATGAAAGGAAATTAACCACCGATTTAAAAATTGCTTGATGTTTGTTTAATATATCTCTCTGATATTCTCTTCCTCCAATTACTTAAGATGGAACTTAATTTTGATTTTCCCTCCTAAACCTGTACCTTTGAAATGAACAAAACTTTTCAAAGCTTTGTTGTAATCTTAATTGATTCATTTTTTTATACTCGTTGATGCTGATTATTTGGTAAGACTAAAGAACACGGTACAGTTTTCGTTCATCTCTGTCAAATCGCGCCAAATATACGAAATTTCATCAATTATTAGCTAAGTAATACGCTTTGATTACTATAGTTGCGAATTATTAACTTTAAATAATTGCATTATGGTGATTTTTTTTAGTTTAAAGGATTGTTCATTTCCGATAATTCTCCGTTACAATAGTAAGCAATGTCATGTCAAGTCAGTCATAATGGCTGATTAAATAAATCATACTGTAAAACAGTTATTATCAGCCATTTTAATTTTGACATGACAACTTTTCATTGTTGGGATTCTTAACGAGGTAAAGGGGCACCGGGCTTCACTTCTTAGAAAAAAGAGGTATTGCACCATCGAGATTTGTATTGAAGCCGAAGCTGAATAATTTTTTAGGGGTTTCTTGCCTAATGTAATCGTGGCAATTTTATTGTTCCAACACCAAAACATATTTCGGGCTATTTTGATAGCTATCCAAAATGGTGCGTTTTTGGCGAATTTTTAAACGATTGCATGTTTTGACGAAAAAACTTGACGAAACCGTGGCGAAAAACTTGAATTAATATTAACTTTTGCTGAGGCCTACTAAACTTGATTTTAAGCAAGCATTTCCAACAAAAAAAATTGGCTAAAATTTAAGAAATAAAAAAATTAAATATTAAGAATGTAACAAAAGGAAACACACACAAATTCGCCAAGACACTCCGTACACTAAAGAAGCGCCAAATGATATACGTGAATTCGAAAGGTAATGTATCTGAATGATATTAATAAAAATCTTATATCCATCTCCCATACATCTTCCAAAATTGTTTATTTTCTCTGCTGTTAATTAAAACCTATAACAATTCATACTTTACTAAAATCGTCTGAAATATTTGCTCTTAATTCGTTTGAACATCAAAAAAATTCTGTCAGAAATTTCCTCATTTAATATGTTTGTTTAGTGCAAGCGTGTTCATATCTTGTGGCATTAGTTAAAATGCAATTTTTCAAAAATTACTTGTACGATTTAAGAATATAGCACAATTTCTCGCCAAGCGAAGCCACAGTCCTGTCAACCGTTCAAAAGACTCACTGAGTCAGCAATCATAATTCTGAGATCTGCAAGCTGCAAATTTAAGCATTCTGCGGTCTAAACAAATTATATTATGAGATTCCTCTATTAATAAATTTGTCAATATAGTTTCACATTTCATCATATTTTTAACATAAGCAGCATATTGATTATGGTAACATTTAATATTAGCTTTCGGTTTCTTGCTTAGCATGAAAAATCCTGCCCTCCTTCAAAAAAATTCCAAAAAAATTCGTCATCTTGGGTGGCTACATGGTAACTAATGGCTTTAAAAGTTGAAAGAAAAAAAAACGTCAAAATTATATTTGGCGAAAAATTACCCCAAAAAAATTTAGTTTTGGCAAATAAGCATTAATCTCATTTATTTAGGGGTTTCCTTTTTTTTTATTTAATTTTTGACAATTTTTTCAGAATATTGTGTATTTGGTAATATGAAGAAACGGCAGCTAAATTTGGCGAGGGGTTTCTGGTAGGGGGGATCACTTTTTACAGAACTTTTTTTTTTATTATGCTATCCAAAACGGAACTCTACGCGTCAAGTTACCGATTTTGAAAGTAGTCGGGGATTCCTCACTTTCCCCATTTATTTATTTACACGACTGCACGGCTTTCACATCTGTGCGCAATTTCATTTTCAAAAGATGATCTTTATTAATAAATACTGTAATAACAAAGAGAATGTAAAGAAACAAATAGAAATTGTACAATTGTATTTTACAAATTTATATCATAATATTTTAATAATGCTATAATCCTAATAATCATACAGAAATTGCTGTTCTATTATTTTATATCACATAAAATAAATGTTTTTTTAAAATTCCTATATTTAACAACTTGGCTAATGATATTTTTTTATATATAAAACCACTTGAAGGCCCTTCTCAATCCAGAGTTCTAGGAATCCACCGCTGAAAACTATCACTTTTAGTAAATACGTCGTCAAAAATATTCAATTTCAGTCACCGCGCTACCTGTCTAAGTATTTTTTTACGATAATCAAAAAATATATTGGTTATATTCCCTTTTAATTCTATATTTTTTTTCTCACTTAAGAGTATTTCTGTTAAATTGAATAATTATTGTTATATTTCAGTTATAAGGTTGTTTTCTTGTGTGTATTTATCTACCAGAAACTGCATTCTTAAGCTTGTTTTCAGCCGCTTTGTCTCTAATTGAAGAAGGACAGGGAGAGGGGTCAAGACATAAAAGTGGACTTTGAAATTTTTATTCAGCAAGCTAATTAGTAATATTTTTTAAAGCACAAGAATGTCGTGTGTGTTTTTTACTTGAGTTATAATTGGTTTGTGCTGGAATGAAGATCATTATGATCCATGCTGTGGAAGCAACAGGACGTATGTTTTTCGGAAACATTTCTTTAATGATCACATTTCACACAAAACAAACACAAACACGAAAGATGAGACAAGACATTAACGCGCGCACACCTTACCAGAGCAGCATCTCATCACCTTTTATTTACAATCGCAGTGCATCATGGGATGCGTACCTTATTAGGTATTCGAATGAGAAGGTAAAGTAACGCATTTGCTACAAACTGAAGAATCATTCAAAGTGGAATTGAATAATTCCTATATTTGCACAAAATTGATCTCATATTCTTTTATATTTTGGATAAATAAAAACAATATGTTTTACGTTTTCGATTTTCATACAGAAACTGCACATTGGAGACTGTGATACAGACATCTGAATAATTTTTTGTTGGTGGGAAAGGCTTTAGTATGATGATTAATTTTATAGGATAATAACTTCGTTTCGGTTAAAGAAAACAGATAGAATTTATCTGGAAGAAAATTTAAATAGTGGAAGCTCTACCTGTAATATCTATTTTCCCATTCTGATATTTCTTTAGCTTTTTCGAGGGAAATGTAATTAGATATTAATGAAATCCAAGGGAGGATTTGCTTTTCTGAAATTAATTTTCTTTAAATCATACACCAATTAATTTCTTTTACTGCCTGGTGCCCATACAACTCTGTACAAAGAATGTTATCGATTAGATGTTGTAATAACTATATTTTTTAAATAAAAATCCTTGTGATTTTTAAACAAAAAAAATGTATATTATTAGAAAGATTTTTCATTTGGAAATCAATATGAGAAATATTTAATGTACTTTTCATTCTGTGATTATTATTGTATGAAAGAGTAATAAAGTTTTCATTTAAGTTTGGCAAATTATTTTTAAAGTCTAAAGAAACACATTAAAAAAAAGGTGTCTTTAAAGAAAGCTTTTGTTTTAAACATGAGGCCTGTTTTTTTTTGTTGTTTTTTTTCCTGCTTATTCCAATAGGCCGAAATGAACAAAATATAAATATTCATGATTTTGCGAATATGATTATTTCTTTAAACGTTTAAATATATTGCGTATTATTATAATTTGATTAAAAAACTAATTACATTCAAGTAATATTAGTTTTAAATATCATTTAAATATTACTTTCTTGGTACACTAAATTTTGTTGGTGTTGGCTTTTAAAAATAGACAGAAAAAAGTATTTGAGGTTACATTAGACTAAAAATGTGAAAAATCAACCAAAATGGGGATTTTTTTTTAAACTTAGCATTTTATCAAGAAGCAGATTAACAATAGTTATCTCGAAAAGGAATATTTCCGGTGATTTTTATTTGTTTACTCAATATCATAATTTTTCATTTACATTATGGAGCTGTAAGAACATTTAGCATATATTTGGTCTAGGAATTAATTCGTGCGGTTTTAATAAAAAATTAAAGCTTTATTTCAAAAGCAAAATACATAAATACGTTATCAAAAATATTGTCCATCGCTATCCACTACTTTTTCTCATATTTCAGGCAATTTACGAATTCCGTGTCGAAAGAATTCCTCAACTTTCGAACCGCTGTCCAAGCAAATCGTTATTCATGCAATCAAACAAGTAGTAGTCTGTTGGAGCAATGTCTGGTGAATACGGCGGGTGGGGTAACACTTCCCATCCGACATTTTCCAAATATGTTTTGACCGGTTTTGCGACATGTGGTCGAGCGTTATCATGTTGAAAAATAAGTTTATTATGTCTGTTATCCCATTCTGGTCGTTTTCTGGCCAGAGCTTGTTTCAAACGCATCAACTGAAGTCGATAACGTTCTCCATTAATAGTTTCACCAGGTTTCAGAAGCTTCAAATTTTTTAGGCTGTCCAGGTCGTTCTTGGTCTTCCAAGCCGTAATCACCACTTTTAAACCGTGCAAACCACTTCTGACACGTTCGCTCAGCTAGAGCATGGTCACCATAAACTTCCACCGAAATACGATGACTTTTGGTAGCACTTTTCTTCATGTTAAAGTTATGAAGAACCCCCCGCAAAAACACTTTATCAGGCACAATATTTGACATTTTCAGTTGAATAAAAATTGTTGTTGTTTACGCTTAAACCAAATGGCATATACTAAATTAGATGCGCAATAACAGTAGTTTTAAATTTGAACAAACGAAACTATGGGACAATAAGCTAGTTACGCCATCTCTTGTAAAACCGCACGAATTAATTCCTAGACCAAATATATATAGCACTTTTTTCCAAATACGGTAAATTGTATTCAGAAATACTCCATGTGTATTATATTTTTAACTCTGGTTTTGGTTCGAAATTTGATATTGTGCATGTTAAATAAATGTACTAGCCATATTTTGTTGGTATTTGGTCCATCTGCATATGAGTTGCCAGACATACAGACTTCCTATGAATAGATTTCGTTTAAAATTTGATAGAAAGCTAGAAATTTGGTGTAAATTTAATCGAATTATCGATTAAATTTACGAATCGAATTATCATGTTCACAGACAGATGCATGTAATTCCATTTTTTTCTTTTGATTTATAGAGATCTTAAACGCAAATTCTTTTTTTTTTAATCTTGCATTCAAATTTTTTAACTATTACATTTCTATCTCTTTGTATACTTTGTCTTTTTCGCGTATACTTCGTATGCGAGAAACCAAAAATATTAGAAAGTTTGCTGCAAACGTCATGGTTAAAATTCAAATTTTGTAAAAAAATAATTATGATTTTTGGAAATTTATGCTCCTTTGACTCCTAGCCAATTTGGTGTAGAAGTAGAATGTCCCTCCATGGATCCTCAAAGAAGTTTTTTGAACTCATTAGGAAATAATTAATCTATACTTATAATAAAGCTCAATGTGTGTGTGTGTGTGTGTGTGTGTGTGTGTGTGTGTGTGTGTGTGTGTGTGTGTGTGTGTGTGTGTGTGTGTGTTGGCGCTCTACAGACCAGACCATTCAACCTACAGCTACCAAATTTGGCACGTGTATACCTTGGAGGCCGGGAATGTGCACCTGGGGGTTTTTAAATAAATATTTTAACTATGTTTTACAATAATTTTTTTCGTCAAAAATAAAAATGAGGATTAAGCACGTTTCGCATTCATGAGAAAAAAATAGCTTTTTTCAAAGTGTTGCCATCACATTGATTAAAGCTCTAACTGAAAATAAATGAAATCTTTTTGGAAATGAAATCTGCAAAATTATAATTTTCGGCAAGTGTCTGTAAGAAATGAAACAAGTATGAAATATTATTTTTTCTAAAAAATAAATTCAAGAAAAATTATTTTATGATCTTTTACTCTCTATACAGGGTGTTTATTCAGTCCCCGATCCATTTTGATATTTAATGACTCATAAAATAATGAAGATGTAAACAAACTTATGGCATTTAATCATGGAATAACTCATATATTTTCCTTTTCAGGTTTGAATATTTTTACTTTTGTAAATATCGTCTGCGCGTGTTTTTAATTTCAGATAATTTCATTTTCCAGTCTAAATATCTGTACTTTTCTAAATATCGTCTGCTTATTAATTGCATTTTTCTCTCTTTTGTTTTTGGCAACTATTGAAATGATATGTTTACTTTTGATGTGTTTCTTCTATGTAGAACTTTTGTATGTGATGTTTTATTCGATCGGATATTAAGGAGAATGCATACACCACAAGAGAAAGCACAGATTTTATGGTGGTCATAGAGTTAATTTCCAATCAACTAAATCACTGACTTTTAAGAGTTAATTTCAAATCACTTAAACTGACTGATTTATGAAGATTTGAATATCACTATTCAATAAAAAAAGGATAATTTTAGATTTTTCATCGATCGTTTCAAAGAAAATACGCCAATAAGCGCGCAGGTTTCTGAAGATTAATTGGCCTAAGATTATGAAAATGGTGAGTTTTTCTAAATTTTTAACATTTAAAACTTCATAAATAAGTCTTAGTTGATCGTGGAAAATAGAAACATTCATTCATTTATTTAAAATTTGGTGTGTCCAGAATATTTATCAGAATATGATACCTTACTGCATTAAATTTAGACTTCATAATTTTTGAAATATATTTATAATACGGAACAAAATATTATTATTGATTTCATTTCAATCCTTTTGAAAGCAAAACTAAAAACTGAATTTTATACTGAATCTCAGAAATTTTTGTTCAATTACTGTTTGAGATATTACATAAACTAAGAAAAATATTTTGTAGTTAACATAAGACTTAAATACCGAGCGATTCTGTTTGCAATACTCATATTCAATAATAATAATAATTAATAAATAACAATAAAGATGATTAATAAAATAAAACTCTTGGTTTTATTAAAAAATATCTTAATATTAATTGCAATTTCGTCATTTACATTTTTAATTAAAGTTGAAGTTTTACCGGAAATGGCAACAAATTAGCAAAATATATATAGTAAATTGAACGAAACGATCTAAACAATATAAGTTTGGTATGACTATCAAAATTTGAAGATTAAAAATGTTTTGTTTGAGAATCCTTTAAGAGACCAGTTACTTAAAATATTTAATTGAAAATTGTAGCGAGCGGTAATACAGGCGAACCGGCTGGTCGTCAAAGGCGGCTAGTTCAAAATAAATGAAAAAGCTTATTTTGAATAGTTTTGTTTTAAATTAGAAGGAAATGCTTGATTTGTCTCAAAGTATTGTCTCTATCTTTTAGAATGCAGTAAATTGTGTTACACGTTCAAATTTCATTAGAACGATAATTGTTTGTTCGATGCAATATTGCATCTATTTTCTTTCTATTATCAAAAGAAACACTGCAGATAATGGCAAATTTAGATAGTTTGTAGTCCTATGCAATGCACATTATGAGCTTATCTTTTAATGAGATTAGTTTTCAATCAGTTTCACATTTCAGTAGATTTTTAATATTTTAATGACTTATTTTAGATTAATATTTTTTCATTCTATTAATTTTGTAAATATATATTTATTTTCTATTTATCTAATAGGATTCCAGACTGCCTAGAATCCACGTTTGCATGCAAAATCATTGAAGCAGAGGTTTGGTATTCTAACTACTAAATATTCTAATACATATAAATGAACGTAATGAAACATAAAATCCTGACCAATTATACTTATTAAAGGGTTAATATTATTCCAATGCTTCATAATTTTTAAAATTTGTATTTTTTACTAGTTTACTAATTTCGCAATTAGAAAAAAAAATTCTTTAATCTTGCGACCCTTTCTCATACTACTTTAGGCAACTTCCTAGTTTATCTAATAGAAATCTGCCTTTGACAATAGGCAAATACAGTATGCTCCAAATATACAGTACTGAAATGAAAGGATGAACAAAATTACGTAGTACCTACTGAAATGAAAAGATGAACAAAATTACGTTATTGTCGTCTGTGAGTATATTTTTCCTGAAAAGAAATTAACATACATACATTATTAGCGTGTTGATTTACCACGATATGCTTAATGTAAATGTTCAAAGCATGCACAGCCTCTGTAGACAATGTTCGCACAGATTCTCAAACATATCCTGAAATAAAGGTTACTGCAAAAAGAAACAATTTTCTCACGTAATGCAGGCACAGTTCCACAGTTGAACACAATCTCCTTCAACATTCCCCATAAGTAGGCATCAGGTAGTGTAAGATCGGGGGAATGGAACGGGTATGAGAAGTCAGTGCCACTTGAAATGATTCGTTCTGGAAAGTTTTCCTGCAACATGGCTAAAGTTTTTCGAGCGATATGGCTGGTCACTCCGTCCTGTTGATACCACTGTCTGTTCACCTGAATGTTTCTTGCACGACAGAACCTTCTCAAATCCTAAAGATATGGTTCGATCACTTATTAGATCATCTTATTAAACTTCTCTTGGAATTGTTCTGCCACCTTTTTCACACTCGGTCCACCTTCACGGCAGCTTCCGTATGAGTGGAAATAGTGCTCAATTATAAATGCTTTTCCTCCGTCGAGAGACCCATTTCCAACAACAAATTTACAACACAATTTCCTTTTCACTACTGCGAACACGAGTAGTTGTAGCTATGACTCGTCGACAAATGCAACCACGTGTTCGAGATACGTGAGTTTCAGTATTGTACATTTTGGCGCATACTGTACAAGCGAAACATTCTCCGATGTGCATTAATCATCAAAAGACTTTCCGCGCCATCTGAGCCAGATTTCGTGGATATAAATGCCAAAGAATCGTCTGGATAACGCACGCATGAACATAAACACCTTCTTTCATAAGTATATAAGTAAACTATTATGCATGATATTTTGAGCATACAATTGACCACGGAAAATTTTCAAAACAATAGAATATGCGTTTATGCTACAAAGACTTTTTTCTTTCATTTTATGGTATATAGTTTATTTGTGTTTAATGTAAATGTGTCGTGAAATATAAAAACATGGGCAAGATTGGTCATAAATATCATTAACAGAGTAAATTCCATCATTCTATGAAATATACATTTGAACAGAATAAAACAATTTTGAAATGGCGGATATTACATCAAAATGTCTAATTTCAAATGGAACTTTCATTTTTTTTAAATTTCTTTCATTTAATTTACCTAATGCAAACAAAAAAATTGTTTTATGCATAAAAATTAAATTCAAGATCAAATAAAAATTCTATCACAGTTTTTAAATTGAAATTATGTAAATTTCGCGTACATGTTCAGTATAAAATTCCAATCTTATTTTCCATTAATTTTTCAGTTTCCATTAATTTCTTTAATTCCTTAATTAATTTTTTTAAATTAGAATGTTTGGTTTTATTCATTGCTTTTTTTAATTAACAAATAACTGAAAATGTCTACCAACTTATTCATTAAGATATACCGGTGACCGATAAAGTCAACGTGTACCTATAGTAAATAAGTTGAATTTATTAAGGTATCTGAACACGTTGAAAAGGCCGATTTTCGCCAAAAATGACATTAAAAAAATTCTTTTATTGGATAGATCAGTCTTTGAGCTATCCAAAACAGGTTTACTTTTGTCACTACGTTAATTATTTATATTTATATTTTCGTAATGATTGGTAAACCGGAAGTGGACATTTAAATAACCGGAAGTGCCGATTTAAAGGGTCAAAAACATGTTAAAAATTTTTATAAAAACAAATTTAGTTTTAAATACTGAAAAGTTTTTGAACAGAAAATTCTAAAATTCCAATGATAGTTTCAACGGTGTTTTGTGGAAATTTGTACCTAAAAATGTCTTTGTTGAGCTCCGAACCCTCATATTAGGGGCATTTATGTCTGTAATGCATTTTAACGAAGGTTTTATAGGATTACTGAATATCCTTAAGATTATTGGAATGTATCCTAGTGCAAATGCAGTTGGAGCATTTGCTGAGTTCGACAAAGACAGAATAAATAAATCTATGTGGCATTCACTGCCAAATGCAAAAATTGTAAGAAAAAAAATGATTAAAAAAGGAAAATTATTAAAAACTAAGGATAAAGAAGGTATAACCAATAAATGTGGTGAATTTTAAGCATGTACACTCATAATTTATTATTAAAACATGTTACTGTATACTTTCAATGCATTTTTCTCAAAATTGATTTTTACTTAATTTTTGCTCACTTCGAATCAAATAACTCAAAAATAATTATCATATTACTATGAAATTTGGTGGACTTTGTCTTTATACTATTTTCTAAGGAATGAACTAAAGGAATTTAGATTGAGTGAATATTTTTTTTTAATTTACAGCCTATTTTTTGAATAATAACATGCTAAATTTATTAAACATTTCATGATAAATCTTCGACTGATTCTAAAATTTTTATTTATTTCTAGCCGCCTTTGGCGACCAGCCGATTCGTCAGTATTACCGCTCGCTACAATTTTCAATTAAATATTTCAAATAACTTGTCTCTTAATATCTTCTCAAACAAAACATATTTAATCTTCAAATTTTGATAGTCATGCCATATATTGTTGTTTAGATCGTTTCGTTCAATTTACTATATATATTTTCCTAATTTGTTGTCATTTCCGGTAAAACTTCAACTTTAATTTAAAGTGGAAATGATTAAATTGCAATTAATGTAAAGATATTTTTTTAATGAAACGAAGCGTTTTATTTTATTTATCATTTTTTTATCGTTATTTATTTATTTATTTATTATTATTATTATTATTATTGAATATGAGTACTGCAAACAGAATCGCTCGGTATTTAAGTCTTATGTGAACTACAAAATATTTTTTATAATTTATGTAATATCTCAAAGAATAATTCAACAAAAACTTCCTAGATTCTGCATAAAATTCAGTTTTTAGTTTTGCTTTCAAAAGGATTGAAATGAAATCAATAATAATATTTTGTTCCGATGTATAAATATATTTCAAAAATTATGAAGTCTAAATTTAATGCAGTAAGGTATCATATTCTGAGAAATATTCTGGACACACCAAATTTTAAATAAATGAATGAATCTTTCTATTTTCCACGATCAACTAAGACTGATTTATGAAACGTTGAATGCTGAAAATTTAGAAAAACTCAACATTTTCATAATCTTAGGCCAATTAATCTTGAGAAACCTGCGCGCTGATTGGCGCATTTTCTTTGAAACGATAGGTGGAAAATCTAAAATTATATTTTTTTAATGAATAGTGCTATTCAAATTTTCATAAATCAGTCAGTTTAAGTGATTGATTTAGTTGATTGGAAATTAACTCTTTTTATTTAAAATATTAGTGTTTCAAGAACATTTTGTTAAACGTGATTTCCACAGCAGAAGCTTTTTGTAAAATCAAAAATTCGTTATTTATTAGAGCATTTATTGAATCAAGTTGCATAAAATATAATCATTTTCCATTTAGACCATTTTAGCAGATCTCTATCTATTACTAAAGGTTTTCAAATTAGCTGTATGGCCATGATTTGAATGGATATCCTGTTCATATTAAACAAAGCTTGCGTTAAAATAAAACTGATTTATTGGATTAATAATATAGAGACTGTAAAAGATCATAACATAATTTTTCTTAAATTTATTTTTTAGAAAAAATAATATTTCATATTTGTTTCATTTCCAACAGACATGTGCCGAAAATTATATTTTTGCAGATTTCATTTCCAAAAAGATTTAATTTATTTTTAATTGGAGCTTTAATCAATGTGATGGCAACACTTTGAAAAAAGCTAATTTTCCCCCATGAATGCGAAACGTGCTCTTGCAGCTTAAATTTTATTTTTATTTTGTACGAAAAAAATTGTTGAAAAATATAGTTAAAATATTTATTTAAAAATTCATTAAAAATATAAATTTAATTTTAAGGTTAAAACATTGGTATCATTTAAAAGATAAATTTTTGATCTTTAACTTGATGTAAAAATCTTTTTTGTGCGATCATATTTTCGGAAGTTATTGCAGAAACATGCCAAAATTTCTCTTAATTTTTAAATAAATAAAATTCTAATTAAAAATTCGAAAAAATAACCCCGAGGTGCACATTTCCGGTCTCGAAGGTATACACGTGCCAAATTTGGTAGCTGTAGGTTGAATGGTCTGGCCTGTAGAGCGCCAACACACACACACACACATTGAGCTTTATTATAAGTATAGATAAGTATAGACCATACGATTGCAGTTCATTCCCTAGAGAAAACTATATAGTTTATTTTGGTATAAGTTTTGTTGGGATGAGAGTAATAATTTTTTGTGTAGCCAATTTGAAGTCTTTAAAGATTTTACTTAAATTTATGCTATTAAATGGCAATTTCCAAAAAGTTTTAATGTTTATTTCAAATATTGACATCCTATTACTAATTTTGAATAGTCTTAAACACTGAAATATGGTTAAAGTATGTCTACACCAAGTTTTTCTAAAAAAATGCTCCGAACGTGTTCGGATACCTTAAAACAGATTACAGCGCCCCTAGTGGAGAAATAAGAAAGTTACAAAAAATTAAAGGAGATGGACCAAAACGTCTAGTTGGAAAAATGCACATTATACCATAATAAAAACACAAGAAAAGGTTCATAAAATTATCTATAAAGTTGGTGGATATATTTGAGATTAAAGTTATAAGCTTTCCGTAAGTTAAAAGAGGATTCGTGCTTAAAATAAAAAACGCATTCTCTGCATTATCATAAGGTGTTTTTTTCGAATAATTTCAAAGAGAAATTTAAGCTACTTAGGAAAGTAAATAAAAATAATTTTTTTAGAAAACTGAAAAACGCATTCCAAAGAGGGAAAGTCTGAGGATGCATTTTTTCAATTTTAGGAATGAACCCTTTTTCAAGTCACGGGAAGTTCATAATCTTAATCGCAAATATCTCCCCTAGTTTTATAGATAACTCCACGTATCATTTTATTGTGTGTGTGTTTTTTTATAATAATACATTTCTCAAGTGGAACTTTTTAGTCGATCTTCGTTATTTTTAGTTACTTTTTGTAACTTCATCATTTCGCCACTAGGGACACTGCAACTTGCCTCAATAAATTCATCGCAGTTTCTTTTCTATAGGTACAGTTTACTTCTCTGGCTATGCGAGAGGTCGTTTTAAATTTAAAGAACTTAAAAGGATTTTACCAGTCACCCAGTAAGAATTTATTTATACTTTCGTGTAAAAGAATTTATTATTTGTTACTCACTTTTTCTTTTTCTTTTTTTTTGGCGCTTATATTTGCGTTTATGTTAAACAAAAGAGAAAAATGGCCGCATTCCTTTCCTTATTTCAGCTTACGTACTCATAAATCAAGTGTTCTGCGATGCGTCAACGTTCCGAGTAAATGGCGCGAATATTTGTCAACCGACAGATAATGGCTTAGAATGTTCATGCTGCACACGTTGTACACATTATTTTTAACTTTTCTAAAGGCTTCATACATTTCGAAAATTCTATAAATTACGATGTTGAATTCCATAGAATTGTAAAATTAAATTTACATCCTTTCGTGTTATGCAATCGAGATTATTGCTGCATGAATTGGTTATTAGAATATATTTTCTTCAGTTGCTTTGTATCTATTTCTGATTTAAATTACCTTTAGAGAATTATCGCTAGAATGATTTAAATTATTAACAATTGGAAATAGAGATGCTCATGCTCATTTAAAAAATAAAATGCTTTATTGTCAAAGAGCAGTATTAATGATGATATTTAAACTTTTAAGGATAATATTTCTTAAAGCATTTTATATAAAACAATTTTAAAATTCTTAAATAAATCTTCTTGATTTAATGTTATATATTTTCTCATTCAGAATCCAAAATTAAGAAAAACAAGCTTTTGAATATAAAGCTGATTTTGTCGAAGATTATCAATGAAAATGCAATAAATATTTAAAAATATATTTTCTGCTTTTTTTTTCAAAGTAAATAATATGCATAAAACATAAATTATTTTAACCAATCCTCCAATAGAAAAAAATAATTTTTTAAACTGTTATTCAATGGATTATAAAATGAAAAAATTAAATTGAAAGTTGCCAAGTACGCTGAATAAAACTATTATACACAATTTTAATTATTGCTTTTATTTACTGTCATGTTACCACTCAACTTAAGGAATATGGTATTCATCTTTTAATTGCTATATTTATTTACAAAAGTGTTACTACCCTAGGGATTAAAAATTGAAAAAAAAATTGAAATTAAGAAAAAAAAATTTGTGTATATTACTTTGGCTATAATTAAAAACTAACTGCCTCTGGCAGCCTACTTGCTTTCCGGGAAAATTGATTCTGTTTTGTTTAAATTAAATCTCTCTTAGGTATTCACTGAAGTTTTTTTATGTTTATTAACTTTGATTCTCTAATATTAGGAGATAAAAGCTTTTGCTACTAAAAATCCAATTTAATCCATTTCAACAATGATAATAATAATCTCTTGGTTGATTTTCATGTTTCCTTTAAAAAAGGATTATTATAATTTAAAATGTGATATACTTTTTAATCTTATAATTTCAGTAATCCAATTGTTCGTTTTCAGAACTAGCATTTTCGGATGATTTAATTCTGTAAAGGAGTGGCACGCAGTAATATATGCGCGTTTCTGGAATTCTTTGCAATTATTAAAAATTTCCTTTACTTCCATCCCAATATACGCATTTTCTTTCATTTTACCCTTATTTTAGCAAAATAAATGACCCGACGCCTGCGCAATAGCGCAATGGGTTTCCATATCTGAGAATGGATAATATTCTTCATTGCACACATGAATCTCCCTAATGGAGTCTTATAGCAAGACGATCGTAGTAGAGTAATTGGGAGGGAGCAGGCAGGGTGCATACCCTAGTTGCCATTAAAAAAGTCGCATATTTAAAAAATCAATGTTGCATCTAAAACTTGATTTTTATAATCGCTCCATGCTACTTTAGCATTTGTCTTCACCTCAAAATCCATCGTCAGTGCGAAAAACCAGATAATTTTGGCATCACGTGGGCTTCAAAATTGGATATCTTACTCTTACGGAGTTAATCGCTGAGTTGTTTCAGTCTATTTTTATCACGCCATTTGGAATGGACGCACACTGAATGCGGGTGAAGAGGAAAAAAACTTCGAATACATGGAGGGAGATTTACTATGTACACCAAAAGACGTTTGTGCAAGAAGGGGCAGGAGCTGAAATGATCATAATAACAACCATAAATAGATGGAATGACAAAAAAAAAATGGAGATCCGAAATTCTAATTTAATGAAATGGTGTGATTTTGAATTTTTCACTTTATAGAAAATTATAGAAGGAAGAGACTCTAATGTTTCCTCCCCAGATACTTATAAATTAAATTGATTCGAATCAAATATATTAGAATATAGTGGATATAATTCTTTATTCAAACAAGGAAATAACTAATACAGACTAGGACCATTAATAACCAACCTAAATAGGTGTAATGACAAAAAATAGAAGGAACTATAATGCCAAAACTCCATTGGGATGGGATGGTGTGATTTTGAATGTGTGACTTTATAGAAAATTATAGAGGGAAGGGACTCTAATGTATCTTCCACAGATACTTATAAGTTAAACCGATTCGAATAAAATATATTAGAATATAATGGGTATAATTCTTTATTCAGATTATTAAACAACTTGAAAGATTTCTCAAAACAAAAGTTTTATGTTGCAGAAATCCGATGACCAAAAGCTCCATCTGAAAAGAGAAAGCTCGTTAAGTTCCCTTTCAAAGCCCGTATTCTCTACAGGGGTGCACACTTCATCACTCTCAGATTTTTTGTAGAAAAAAGAGGACATTATATCGATTAACTCCACAAGGGGCCGCGGAGTCTTCTTACACTAAGCGTAGAAATAAAATGATGTAGCCTCTTATTAGTACTAATAGGATATCGGCTTCTTTTCAAGTTCATGATAAACAATTAGTGGAAAAATATTTTCCTGTTTTCTAAAGGCAGAGGAAAGAATGGGGGGGGGGATATTTACAATTAAGTACTAAGGGGATATATTCCAAGTTATCATGTTATTATGATTCAAAAGCAATGTGCAATCGCTGTAAAGAAGGGACCATCTAGTTTTATTCTGTTATCGTATATAGAAACTAAAATTACCATTTTAAGGGCACTAAAAGGTTATGGGCATAAAATGTCCATAAAAGATTGTCTACTTAAATTGTAAACATTAATTAATTTAGTAGATGAACTAACTGATCCCCGAAGGCAGCAAGTTTGTTATATTTAAATTCATATTATTTGAAGAATATTTCACGTATGGACCGTTTATTTTAAAAATGGTGTAAATATATTTTTTTAAAGAAGAATTAGGTATCATATTTTTTTTATTAATTTTGGGTAAAATATTTTTATTTTTAACTAGTCAATATTTAATACCTTAGAAGCGGCTTTGCTTTTTCAGTTTAAAATTGGGCAATAAAAGAAAGCACGTAGCCATTGATTATGCAATTATGTAAGTCCAATTTCCACATGTGGCGATGTCACATGGTTACATTTGTTTTATTTCAACTTCTTCCAAAAATAGATAATGTCATATTAGCATCAATAGGTAGAAATAATAAAACAATATTATTTTATGAAAAAACACAAACTAATAGCAATATTTTATATTAAATTTAACAATATATAAATATAATTAACGTTCAAAATAAAAAATACTCCTCCTCCTTTATATCTTGTTATTATTAAAGCTAAATTGTATTAATATATAATTGGATTAATATTATATTATAAATAAAATTGTATTCATATATCTGAAATTAATATAATTTATTTTTATAATAGAAATTAATTTATTTTACTTATATAAAATTGTTTTATACTTATTATTAAAATTTTACGTATATAAAAAAGTCCATTTACAACCTATATTTATACAAATTTACAATCTTATTTTATGCAAATCCGTATAAAAGATTTATATGAAATAAAAATATATATTGATAAATAAATAAAAATATTGCCGGATTAGACATAACTAATTTGCATTTTTGAATTAATTAATATGCCACTCTTTAATTTTCCGAAACAAGAAAAAATGGACTTTCAACATAAACAATCTATATTATTATTTAGGTTTAATTGCAATTTCAATGTTAGCGTTCTCAGTCATAAAATTGCAAAGAGAAAATTTTGTGAATTGTTGTTGAAAAAAAGTACGTGGGGAGAAGTACTATTTGATATTTGTCTTGAATGCCATTTTTTTTGTTGGTGAGGTTTTTTTTTTTTTTTTCGCAGATGCAGAAAAAAACTTGATTATTCTTGACTTGAAAACTTGATTGTATATCCCTTGTCACGATATCGCCTTTTTTCGGAAAGTAAATTTATTTTCTTATTCGTGATGCAAATTATACAATTAGGTCCAATAGTGGAACAATCCATTTTATTTATATTATATATGTACAGCAGCTGGCAACGAAAATAAGACTAGTAAGTGTAATCGCTTGGCGTTTCGGAAATATTTGATAATGTACTTTATATCTTAGGATTTTTTTTATAAATTTATCACAAAAGAAACTGATAAAATGAAAAGAGAGTGTGGAAATTCATTAAAGCATAACCACATATTGTGAAAAATTTAATAATTTATGAATTTCTAAAGTTTCAACGATAAAAGAAAAGCACATGATTAAATTTTTGTATGAACAATGAAAATACAATGAATATTTCATTGCAGAAATGAAGAGTATTTTTGCAAATTATCATTATTAATTATTATTATCAAAATAATTATTGCAATAAAAATACTTTTTAAAGATGTAAAATTAAAGAAAACTTTATACAATATTTACTTATTATAGAAAATTATTCAATTAATATCATTGGAAAAGTGAATGTTTAAATTATAAAACATTGTAAAAATCTTTTTTGTATGATAATGTTATTAGAATTATTGGCAAAAAAATGACAACAATTTGCTTCATTTTTATATAACTAAAATTCTTACTGAGCTTCCAAAAGAGATTGCTCCAAGATCTGTATATCCATTTTCCAAAATAATTTTGTCAAATTTGATACCTCTAGATCTAACAGCCTATCCTGAACACCGCAAATAAACAGATGCATTCTATTTTATTAGCAATTTCTTAAAAGTTTTTATAAAATTTTGGAAATTGAACAAAAAATACGATAAATAAAGTACCATCAATAAATATATTTCTTTTATTTTATGATGGCATGAGAGGAAAATGGTTTTCTTCTAATAATTGTTTACGACTCTGTTAGAGAAAAACATCGATATAATGTAGCGGAAATAAACAGCAGAGGCAAAAACTTGCACTATAAAATCTATTTCTCATTGTTTTAGTTTTAATTGTTTCTTTTATTAATAACATCTAAATCTTTGGTTGTATAATACATAGATGTAAATAATTCTGAATTAAAAGTCACGAGAAAATACAAAAGAAAACAAAAATGTTTAAATTCTTGAAACGATTTTTAAATTGAAATTCTGAAATAAAATAGCTGAATTTGGGAAAGGAACATTTTGCTGGATAAGTAGTCAAGAAAAGTTAATTAATTCGCCATTATATTGCAAAATAAAATAACAAAGGATAAAATATATGAGAACGAAATAAATGATAAGCCGAATAAAAAGATTTTTGTAACTATAATATATTTTGGGGCGTGCATTAACTATTTGTTATTAAAAAAATTTAATATTTAATCGTTCGAAGCTGAAGAAAAACAGTTCTATTAACATTCATTTTAGATAAATAAAAGTTTTATTTTATTGATCTGAGTTTTACCTTGCAACATTTCATACGTCAGTTTTAAAATGTTAACATACCATCGGTGTAACAGTTTGTTGCATATATTTCGCAGCATGTTTTGATATATGTATCTCAATGCCGCATCACTTTTTCATCAAGATCATTTTTACAATTATTTTATGCAAAAAAATTGTTTCGCCTCCATTCAATAAAATGTAATGAAATATAAACGCTTACTAATGATTGAATTACAGTATAATCTCGAGCATCCGGCCTAATGTGGTGGAGGGCAGGCCGGATAACAAAAAAAGCCGCATAGTCCGGAGTTTGAACTCATTTCTTAGTGCACCAATATCAGAAGACAAAATTTTTATACTAAAATTCACAATTGTAATATGTATTTTCTTACTTCTTATTGAGTACTAAACCCTCCATTTATCTCAAGCCTCAAGTAGAATGTAAATGCGGCCACGGTCCACGGCTGCGCTGGTAAAGTATTGAGTTAAAATAGAAGGCTCTGTACCTGTAGTTTATATACTGCACAGCACGTTTCAAGAATTAATTAGAGAAAAGGTAAGGATAAAAACTGTTCGCATTTTAACATAAATTATGTAATGATTAATTTAAATGCTGGAAACATAAACAAAACATTAACATAAATCGTTGGCCTAGTCTTTAAGAAAATTGGCCCAAACAGATTTTATTTTTTATTGATAAATGACTACATAGATATGAAAAGATAACTCTAAAATAAGAGTTAAAATTTGCAGCTTTAAGTTTTAAAAAAGCTCTTAAGAGATAACTGCTTCTACATTTTAGCTCTCTGCACTTTAGCTCGTAGCAGCTGCCCGCTTCCAATGCCTTGGCAATGTTACCAATGCAAAACCTTGCTTTCCTCTTTTAATGACAATAAAAGATAACTAAATTGTAGGGAAGCCGGATACTCGGGAGTGTACTATATTTTAAAAAAGTTTATCAATAGTAGATTAAAATAAAACGAATGGGATTGGTTTTCTCGAAATTTTTTCGTATTTTCTTTAATAATGATGTTATCTTTCCTAACCTCAACATGAAGTTGTGGACCTTAGCCTACATCTTGATTTTTACACTCACGCATATGACAATTTCGTAGAATAATACAGCAAACTACACATATATATTTGAGGGCTATGATAGTCTGGTTGGTAGGGCGTTGGATTCCCGTCCCTTGGGTTGCGAGGGTGAACCCCGCCGGCCGAAGACTCTCCGTGTATGTGGTAACTGGCGCACGTACAAATCTGTCGTGGTCACAAAATCCTCCATGTCGAGAGTAATACTACTGGGGGTACTGGATCAGGGGTCATCATTCTCTGATTCAGGTCTAAATTACGATCTGTGGATGAGTGAATGAAATGCATGAATGAAGTCCGCCCCGTAAAATGGGTTGTGACATGTATGTAACTGAGTCGTACTCTTGGCCCTATTTGGCGCTACTGAAAAAACAAGAGACACACCTTTGGCTTAAAATCACTGACTTCTAAAGTCAGTGGGCTTGTCTATGACAAGTGCCATTAGAAACAATAAC
>JAPMOR010103326.1:852634-893882 GCA_026543865.1 Argiope aurantia
AGAGAGAGAGAGAGAGAGAGAGAGAGAGAGATTGTATACGTGTATATTGTTGTGTTTACTTTAATTTCCTGTTTAAATATACACGCGCTCGCATGTGTGTGCTAAAGGTATTAGGTAATAATCATAATAAAAATGTATTAACTATTACAAACAAACTATTATTTTCCAGAATTTCAAACCGGGCTTTTGTACGTATGACGGGATTATACGTGAGGCATGATCGAATTAGAAATTTAAAAATATATATATATATATCGAAAATGTTAATTTTTTTTTAATTTCTGAAAAGAAAGCAGATGATAGCATGGAAAGATAAATATTTCAGTGAACAAGTCATGCATGGGAATGGCAGCTCTACAGAATATCCTACAGTTATTTTAAAAATGCCTTTTCCTCCTTTCATAACATTTCTTAACTTATCCTTTTTACGATTCCAACAATGTAGTGTAAATAAAATTAAAAATTATTTGCTAATCATTCCATAATCCTTATTTGGCTATTATATATATTACCTTCCGAGCTAAAATTGAAACAGCACTTGAAGATGTTCGCACTGTAGTTCAGAATAAATGAAATCAGTGCTCAAAATGTTTAGCGTATACGAAAGAATGCTGCTGAAACTGAGAAATTTGACGTTTGTTTTTTACCCTTTTGATCATGCATATATTCCATCTTTAAAAGGGTAAATCAAAACTTAGCAGTTTGCAAAAGACATTTCATTTTTTATCCTCATTTCTCAACTCTTTCCTTTGACTTTATTTTTTTTCCCTTTTAAAATCATTCCGTTTCAAAATTAAAGCACACACAAATTAAAGCATACAAATAATTATTTTTGATTGCGCAATTTTTTGTTTGTTTGTTTATTTATATTACTCTATGCTTCTGAATCAGTAATGCAAGGATAATTATATTTTAAAAGGAAAATAAACATTTGAAAATACAATTTTGGATAACCTACATGCCTAAAGTGAAAGATGATCAAATAAAATAGGAGATATTAATTCCTGTTTGTTTAATATTGTAAAAATGCCCCAAATTTAAAATCGGTTATCAAATGTAAAAATTTTATTTGACAGAAAATGAAAAGCTCTCTCCCACCCCTTTTTTTAAAGAATTGCTAATAGCAAAGTTGAACGAAAATCATTCAATATATTTTATTACTAGCCTCCTTTGGCGACCAGCTTTTATTTCTTGAACATTGGTTGCAATCGATTTCAATTGAAACTCTAATGAGTGATTTAATATTCATGACTTTCTTAAAAAAGAACTTTATCCACAAATTTGAGATAAATATTTAAATTATTATATTTAAGCAATTTCATACTCAGTATCGGATTTAAGTATTTTTCGGTCCTAGGCCGTGCACATTATATAGTCCTTTTTCTAATAAGACGGTTAATTTAGTTTCACATTTCATCACATTTTAACATACTTATGATTTATCCTATTTTAATATTTTTTTATCTTATTAATTTTGTGAACATGTATTTTTTATTTATCTTTTATGACTTCAGAATGCCCGTATCTTTCGTTATAAACAACATTATTGAAATAGATATTAGGCTTAATAAATATTCTAATTACTATGTAAACATGAAAAAATATGATGGAACCTAATCAATTATGATAAAGTGTTAACACAATGTTAATATATTATAATTCGTATTTTTAACAGGCTTTTTTTAAAATTTTACTATAGAAAAATTGTTTTTTTTTATTCGACCTGTTTATGCTTCCCTCTCCCTCTACTAAGCGGCCCTAAGCAGCTGCTTAGTCTGTCTATTGGAAATTCACTACTGTTTGTGCGTGCTCTGTTTGTTGTATTTATGAATGAAGTCAAATAACGTAACCATCCGTGATATTTAATATCTAATTGCACATTGCTTATTTACAACCTCATTTGTTTATTCCTCGAACGGAGTTGATAGGATAATTGCTAGAAAAAATGCGGATGAAAATCAGATAATTATAATCATTCAACTTAACAGATATATTTTCTAATACGTTTATTTATATAGATATAGTTCCTTATAATTTTCATACATTAGAGAGAGCACTCACTGAAAAAGAAATTGTGAGAATATTTAGTAAGTGTAAAAAATTTATTTATGACAGAATGTTTTCGAAAGTTGTTTTTTAAAAAAAGTAAGTGTTCCGTTAATTTTTTATTTACTGTAAATTCTAATTAAAAATTTTTTTAATTCATTCCGAAGTGCATATTTTTAGACTCTATTTATATCAAATTAGATAATTGTTGCGTCCCTCTGTAGACTGGCAACAAATCATAGAAGGACTCGTTTTAATTATTAGCAGAAATTACATTTTTTATTGCTATTCTTTCAGTTTAACTTGTGAGCTGATTTCATTGCAAACTATATATTTCTTTTGAGAATTCTTTTATATTTATAAGGAATTTGCAGAACTGAACAGTAACTTTAGTTATTTATCATCATAATCTTAAAAGTTTTCACGGTTAATCAAATTTTCTTCAGTCACTCATTAATTATTCTTGTGAGAGTATGTGCTTTTGGTTTAGACATTAAAGCAGGTTAAACTAACAAAAAATTTAGTATTTTATGCATCTTTAATTAAGGATTTTTGTTTCAATTCTTCATATTCAAAACTTTTGATCCAATGCATGTGTTTAAGATGCCAATATCTTCCAAACGAAACTAAATTGTCGATTTATTGATGAATTTTAATTAAATTTTCATAGCATATGAAGCGTCTTACTTTACAAGAAAAAATTGATTTCATTAATTCCTCTATTGAAAGAATCTATAACATATACATATATAAAAAAGAATTAAAAAAAATATATTCAAGACCAAATAATAAAAAAAAAATTAAATAAAAAGTAAACATAATTTTATATTAGATCTGAAATGTAGAAAACGATTTTTTAATAAACATCTGTCAGTCAAAAAGAAATCGTAAAATCATCAAACTCTGAAAATGATTTTCTAAGTTAAGTAAGTCACAATGAATGTCACAAAAAATCTTAAACGAGCATTTAATAAAAATTATTCTCAATGTATTTAAAATATCATGTGATAAAAAAAAAATATTTCTGTCAGCGCTTTGCTCTGTTACTATTTCATTTTGGGCACCAGATGTCTTGTTTTAAATTATAATTTATTTAACATATCTTTGTTTAGTTATATTTTAAAAAATTCTGTGTTTTTATGCATTTATAATTAATACTATAATTATTATGAAGTTTTATGATCAATTTTTCTCAAAAAATAATAAAATATTAAAAATATTATTATCACTGGGAACGAGCAATTTCCGAGTTTTAGAACTCTTACAAGAAATTAGTATAAAATAATTTTGTAATTCCATTTTTACAAACATAAAACAAATCATATTAAAAAACGTATGTAATATATATCACTGATAACATTCATAAATCTTTAATCTTTTCATCATAAATCTTTAACGGAACACAAACTGTTTTTTAACATGTTATTCTTTTATTTAGACTCGCTTTTTTTTTAACTTTTTTTTTAAATTAAAAAATATTTAATATTTTAAAAACGTTTTGTTCTAAAACTCAACCAATAAACATGATATATGCCTAAATTTCAAACTTCTAGACCGTTTTGCATTTTTTAGATAAAAATATCGTGAAAGTAATATTGGGGCTATTTTTAAAAACTCTTCATATTGAACAAAATATTTTAACTTCAGTTTATTTTATTTATTTATTTATTTATATTATTCCTTTTGAAAAATCCTTAAACATTTCGTTTCATTTCGTTACTACACTTTCTGGCATGAAAATGCTAAATTTTATTCAATTCTTTTATATTAAAATTCAGAGAAAATAATGTAGGTTACTGCATCTGCTGATATGTCTGTTCGTGACTTTATAACTCAAAAATACGATAAAACTGTAAATAAAATTTTATATGCGAATTAAACATTAAAATTATAGTTTGGTGTCTAATCAATGAAAGATCACAATGCAAAGATGATTGTCTTCGTTTCATAGACGGAGTTAAACCAAACACGTCGAATATCGTATCGGAATCGAGTTTATATTTAAAAAGTCTCAACATAAAAATGATTTTCACATCATTTAATTACTCAAAAAAGATTATCTTTTCAATGAATTTTTGTCGCATAATTTAAAAGTTTTTTAATTAATTGTTGAAATTATTTTAAGAGTATTTTACAATGATATTTTAAATTATAGAAGTGAAATTAAAATCGTTTTCATTATTGCTATTAATATTTCAGTCTAACTTTTTTTATAGAAGTGGAACTAAAATTGTTGCTAGTAATATTTTATTCTAATTTATTTTTTTCTTCTATTGTTGTTCAAGGTAAAACATTCGGTTTATTTTTCCACGTTAACAAATCTTGGGTATGTTTGTATTAAAATTTTTGAATGTTTTAGCAATTATAGCTAAAGTTTAACTTCAGAAGTAAACAATGATGAATAATTTTTAATGTTCATTGATTTTCGAATATCTCTCTCTTAATTGCTTTCATGCTTTCTAATTGTAGTATGCTGAATAATTTTTTATTAAACCAGAAGAAGTTTCATTCAATAATTTTCACTTATATTTCACAAATCATGAAATATATTCTTGTTGAGTAGATTCAGTGTAAGGTATACTTAATAAAATGTTTGATTTTTTTATTTATTTATAACTAAGATTTAACTCCAGAAATAAATAATGATGAAAATTTTTTGAAGTGCGTCCATTTTTAAACGCTGCTGTTCTTTCTAGTGATATAATTGATGTATAAAGATACAGACAGAAAATTAAGTAAATGTATAGTATAAATAAGAGAACATTGTTCGTCTTCTGAAAATAATCTACCTACATTGTCAATCAAAATATAAAATTTTGATGTTTGAAACTATTTTACTAAAGAAGGCCAAGTTTCATAAAATATTTAATTGAAATTTTCAATAACCTTTAATACCAGCATTTAAACTGATTGCTAAAGATGACTGATAACAAAAAGGAAAACATAAATATGCAGTTTCACAAAGTTGCTAATACATATGTAAACGCAATTTTTAGCAGTTGCGTGGCCGAAGAGAGAACACTTTTGACTGATTAACTTCGATTTGTTTTATCCTGGGTGGCATAATATATACAAGGAGGAGTGGTAAGAAATATATCAGTCTTCATCGCGACACAAGAGTAGACGAGACATGAAATTTTTCCAATCAATCATTTTTCTGTGAGATTGTTATAGGAATTTCTTTTCCACGGGCGGATTTAGGTAAGGGAATCTTAGGTATCTTTAAAAGATCTATCTTAAAAGATCTGTTCTAAGCATGAAGGATCTTTATCCCTTCACTCAGAGCGTGAGAAAATGCAGAAGTAAGCATTTTTAGAGAGCACGCATTGCATTAATTCAATAAAAAAGTTAGGAATTGGATCAGGAAATAAGAGAAAATTTAGAATGAAGTTAATATGGGTTAAATTAAGATGAAAATTAATTAAAATTTAAATTAGATCCGAAATAAATAATTAGCATAATGTTAAATTAAAAAGGTATTAAAATATGAAACTAAATTTATCAATTTATTGGATGAGTTAAGAAATTTAATTGTTGCAATTTTATTTCTTATAACAATTTTGCGCATATTTAAACATAAAACTCAAGAAAGCAAATGAGGTTTTCTCTCTCTCCTTTCTCAGCCGTCTAGGCAAAAGTAAATCCCCCTTCTTTTCACTTAGGGGCGGAAGTTCAAAAGGACTGGCAAAACTTGTTTATCTCGCGCGACTAACGATAACACTTTTCAGTCCCTTCAGGAAAATGTACAGCCGCCTGCTTTAGTCCCCCTCAGTAAATCATCTAATCTCCCTCCAACCAGGGAGAGGGGGGGGGGGTGACTGCCTTCAGTTGCTTGCCCTGCCTTCTACTGAAAAACGGACACTTTTCATTTTCAGTTTGCGCTTAGTTGCAAATTAAATTGATTTTTAGATTTGTACTATGTTCAGTTTTTACATTCTCGAATACGAAGTATCTATTTGTAAAAGATTAAAATTATTAGTACATTATATTAGTAAAGTATTAAAGACTGAAATCATCAGAAACTTGGGATAGTAAATTTTATTTATTTTAATAAATTTTCTATTCATCTATTTTTATTAACGAAATTTAATGTATCAGATGATACGATAATGCGAAAATCCTTCCATCATGTTTGTGAGGACGATAAATTAAAAAAACAACGAACTCGATGGAAGAGTATAGTTCGTACACTAGAATGGTATAAATCTGTATCGAGTTTTTCGAATAAATTCGTTACGAGTGAAAGGTACTTTACTAAAATCAATCTCAAATTTCTATTCTGTATTTTAAAACTACACCAAAATGGGCCATATACAGGGTGTTCTAAAAGGATGATATAAATTTTAATACTAGTTGATTGTAAGTTTAAGTGATTAATTCGTTTTATTTTTTCGTGTATGAAATATAAAAAGTACTTAATCGGAAATTCGAACTTGAGATTTTGTCGAAATCACCCTGGACACATCAAAGCACATTTTTGGATTTATGTCTGTCTATCTGAGAACACAATAATTCAAAAACACTTTGAAATAGAAAGATGAAATTGGATTTATAGCTTTTGCACTAAATATCATAGCGATACAATAAGTACAAAACATAAATAGTTAGAAAGAAAAAAAATGTGGTGCATATTCTTATTATCAAAATTGTCGATCCGTGTCAAATTTGGAACTGAATTCATTTGGGGGTTGATCATTTATCAGAATATGCTTTTGAACGCATGTAAACTCAATAACTGAAAAACGCAATGACTTAAATACATGACATTTAGTATATGATCTTATGATACACTCGTAGTATATCAAATTTTATTTTCAATCGATCGGCAAAAAGACCTCCAAAGTACATATTCGATTTTTTTGGTTTATTTATTTGTTAAATGTATGCCTAAAATAAATCGCCAAAAATCTATATTTCGTAATTATTGTTCGCCAATGCCAGGCGCGGCATTTTATGTCTTATCTAAGTCCACAATTTTATGCGGGGAGGAAGTTGATAACATCTTTAAAAGAGAGTGTGAAAGTTTGGGGGAAACCACTCTCGTTGGCTTTTATTATTTTTCTTTCTTTATTTCTTTCTTGAATTATTCTATTTTTCTGTTTCACGTCGATTTTTGATAGTTTGACTTACTTTTACTGGAACGAAAACAGCAAATGTGACAGAGCATAAGTGATCTTTAATTGAGGGAACACATTTTACAATAAAATGTGGGTCGCAAATGCGATGGGAGATTGCTATAGAAGGCTTTTTATCAGTGAATTACAAATATTTTATAAAGAACTTTGCAAATTTAAAAATCTGCGGCGATCAGACTTTCAAGATAAAAAAATCAAATTTCGGTTAAAGATTTTTTTTTTTAATATGAACTATTGTAAATGTTTAACTCTCGCTATTACAGCTACATATGCATTTTTTAAATAAATTTTTTAGCTTTTTTTAAAAAATGAAATGTGATCTTAATAATAAAAATATATGAATGATGTTGGAACAGTACGTAAAGTATGAAAAACGCTAGCGCTAGATAAAGACTAGGAAAAATTAAAAGTGGCTAATAATGGGGATAAAGAAATACAAAAAAAGCAAAAACATTTTGTCATGTTTCAGAAATTGCATACATATTTTCAAAGTATCACCGTGTATAAAAACGGTCTTGTAATTAGGTGGAGATTTTTTATTAATAATCATGCTCTATTTCTAAAATGACTAGAACCTTATGCAAAGCAGATTTCGGCGCTCACTTTTCCCATCAACAGCTTTCAAAATCAGAAATCTTTCTTTGATTTTTAATCCTTAGATAATTAATTTTAAATATCAAAGTTAGGAAACTGAAATAAAATTTTTAATTTCTCATCACTTTCAAGGAAATTGATTTCAGTATATCACGTATAAAAATGCGCAATTAAATTTTAAATTTAATATTTTACAAAATAGTTAAATAAAGGAATTATTTTGATTGCGTTTGTAAAACATTTAATAAAATTTCAAAAATATTTACTTTAGAATCGAGTATTTCTTAAATTATAAAACATCAATTTTAGGACTATAAAATAATATAATATTAAACTTGTAAAAGGCAATTAATTACTATTATTGTTGTAATAATCTTCCAAAATTTAAGGAATACTTGATTTTTGTTTGAATAAATTCAAGCGCATGGTTTTATAATTAAATAAAGGTACAAAATTAAATTGCTCTTAAAATGCTGCATAAAAATTTCGAGGGCTTAGCACCTTCGAAATTGAGGGTTTCTATTAAACCGCTGCCTACTCATTTAATAATATTGGCCTAATAAAGGATTCCCCAGATAGAAGTCATTTTTTGCATTTGCAATCTCCTGTTTCATTGTAGTGCTATTCAATCTGTGGCACGTGTATAGCAGGTGGGGTCTCAGCAGAACATGGAGATGTGGAGAGAACAGGAGAACAGGTAGGGTCTCAGGAGAACATGAAGAGGGGAAAAATTGAATAGTGTTCACTAATGAATAAACTGAACTTGATAGGTTGAAGATAAAAACCTATTTGTAATGACAAGCATTTCCAATCCACACTATATTCCCTATTCCCTATTAGGAAAAATCAAATTAATTAATTTAAATCAGAAAGAGTTTTTAGAAAAATATTAATGCTTAATATTCATTTTAGGTATAAATTTTATCTGCAGGATCAGCATCTATATAAAGGGATTTGATCAGGGGTCGACACTTGACAATAATGGGCATATTTCAAGATACTTATCACTAAGCAGACAAGCATTTCGGTGTTGTTGTTGTTTTTTATATAAAATTTCATTTCTGTGGAGAATCGGTGTTAATTCCAGCGATAGCCGTCGAGTTGGTAGTAATTTGTTCATTTCTTTCTCTTGCCAACGTATTATAAATATAGTATTTATACGAAAATTAAAATTTCATGCACTAAAAATTTCGGAGAGGATACGGTAATCGTATAATAATATAATAAATAAAACATCATAGTGGTCATATATGTATATATTGCATTGGATTAATATTTGGATATTGGATTAATATATTGCATTGGATATGTATATATTCATGCATTGGATCAAAGAAGTTATTTTAACAGTGCTTAAAAGAATGTAAATAAAAAAATTGATATCCACTTTGTTTTCAAGCGATTATCAATGACGAAGGACATGGCACTGGCGAACAATAGTTACAAATTATAAATATTTGGTGTGAATTTAGCATTATTACTGAATCTATCGCGCAAATATGTGTTTAAAACTTTGTCCCCGTCCGATTGAAACTAAAATTTGATCACATACTGAATTTCTTAATGAATTAATGCGCTTACGTACCTACGGAAGTTCAAGCCGACAGATAGTCAATCCTCAGACAGATTTGGCTCAAAATCTGATTAGAATCTAGAGTTTAAATGCTACATGGATCTTTACATGGATTTACATGGATCTTAACATTTTGTAATTATTGAATTAACTTCTAGTCGGACAACCAGACTATTAGACATTTTTTTAGTGGACTTCGTTTAAAATTTGACAGAAATATTCAAATTAATCTTAAGTCCATATACCAAATTTCATCTGTTTAGCTCTGAGAATTTTTGAATTATCATATTCACAGACAGGTAGACATATGGTAGACATTTTTTTTTTTTTTCTAATTCTGGAAGATCTGAAATGTAAGAATTTGCCAACATCTCAAGTTCGAAATTTTTTTATGACTGCAATACTTTCTTTATACTTCGTATATGAGAAACTAACAAGGCTGCGAACCCTGTTTTATTTTGAAAATTACTTATTTTTGAATGCTTGACTTACTTTTAAAATTTCAGCTATGATTTTAGTTACACAATGTGTACAAAGGTTTTTTTTTTTTTTTTTTTTTTTTTTAACTAGCACTTTTTCTTTCAATGAAAATGTGATGAATGGCATCTGATATTCTGGCATCTATTTCCATTCTCACTACTAATCGACCAGGTGAAAATATTGAAGATATTTATTTATATACATGATATGTCATGGTCCTAGTTAAAAATGAATTTTCAGAAAGTTCGGTAATTCAAATAGAAATACAGTGCATCAATCAACGTTATCTTTTTAATATTATTATATGTATATTTTATTTAGTTTTAGAATGTATTTATTAGAAAGTAAGAATAATATTCTTCGGGAGATTCCAAAGCTGTTTCCGTGAACACTGATAAACAAAATGCTTTTTAATTTATTTTTGAAGTATATGTTGATGTCAAACATGAATTCTGATTGTAAAATATGTAAACATTATAACGATTTTGGGAACACTTTATGAAAACCAATAATTTGTGGGAATATACAAAACAAAATCAAAGCGGATATTCTCCCAATTTTTGTTGTTATTAGTCGCATAAAACTTATCAAAATGGCTATTTGAAAAGTGTGTTTCACAATTTTGATTTGTTAAATATCCTAACTTTATTTGTTTCATGTTTGTATAGGGGAAACTTTGTAATCAAATTCTCCTTTCATGTAATTTTGCTCATTTGAATATTCTTAACGTTATTGTAGTATCTTCAAAACTTAAACATCAGCCACCTACTGATAAAATTAAATTTTAATTCCATACCTGTGGCGGCACCTTGTAATGAATTTAAGAAAAAGTAGATGATTAAAAAAACACGCAAATTATAATTAAAAACAGATTTTGCTGTTAGTCGTGTTTTTTTTCTAAAATTTTGCATTAATTTAAAATTAATACAATATGAAGAATTTTACCTACATTTAAGAACTTATTATTTAATTTGAAGTGAGTATATTTTTTTCATTCTTTTCAAGAAAGATTCTCGGATATTAAAGTTAGAATACACTTATTAAATATTTCGATTTGCAACATTTTTTTCTAAAAAAAGGAGGTAAAAAAATATTTTCAATCCCATTTGCAATCCCGAAATTGTAAAAATCAATCATTAATTAATGATAAATCAAAGAATTACAGTATAAAATGTTATAATACCATTTATATGCCTTTTTGGTGACTGCAGACGGCGTCCCATGAATAAAAATCCGTATTATCGAAATTTTAATTAATTGTTACTAATTAAATACCACTAATGCAAATTCATTTAAAAATAATAATTTTAGAATTTTCTAAAGACAGTACTATTTATTACCATAGAACACTGGAAGCATTAATTAATTTTTAATGTATAACTTAAAAAAGAAAGAAATCATATATTTAATGCATATCTTGAGAATGAAATGTGCATTTTTTATTTTATACGATTCATATGCATTCAGATAAGAATTTATTTAAATACAATCTGTAATAATCGTTTGATATGTTGACTATCTGTAAGTAATCTGCTACTTCTTTATGAAAAGAATTAAATTCATTGAATATATTCTTACCAGTATTTTGACAAACAAAATAAGTTACATTGGTGCTCGTTGCGTGTTTAAAGAGAGTTGGAATTTAATTAAATCGTCATTTTCATTAAATCCAAACAGTATGATATGCTTTTTTTTTGTAATAAAATTGTAATTTGTGCAAAAGTAAAGATTTTAGATGAAATACATTTCGAAAAACTATTCATCCTTGAGCATGGGTTCAATAAAAATATGAATTTATTTTTCCAATTGCAATGAATGAAAATACATTCAGAGAATAAGAAAATATGATCCCTAGGAGAAATATTTTAGTGTTCTGCTTTAAAGATTTTAGATGAAATACATTTCGAAAAGCTATTCATCCTTGAGCATTTAGTTTATTGCAAAGTTATTAAGTTAACATGCCGCTTATTATACAAATACTATTGGACTTAATCTAATCTTTCGTATCACGGGGATGGTATTGGTGTATCTATGTTAAATAAATCTAATTTCGCTACGCAATTTATTAAATTCTTTAAGATGTTAAACATAACAGATGACATAAATTATTACAAAATACCAAAAAATGCATTATAAAAATACAAAGAATGAAATCTAAAAAAAAAAATTATTAATATTTGTTTGCCAAAAACTTTTTTATGCATAAACAGAATTAAATATTTTTCCTTTTTCTTTTCTTTTTTTTTCTTTTTTCTTTTTTTGCTATTAATAAAATTTATCGTACTCAGGTACTAAGCAGGATTAGTTAGAATGTAATTTACTAATCCTACTTTTGAAATAAAAATTTAGCATAAGCCATTTTTAAATATATTTATTTGTGTAAAGATTAGTAGCATTTTTAAAAATAATTTTTGACTTTTTAATTTCTAAATTATAATTCATTTTCTTTATTAATAATAAAGATGTCTATGTCTATGTTCGTTTGTGTGGTCACGCACCGCATGCCAGACAGCTCGATTCAAAGCTACTTAATTTAATACAAATATACTTTGAATACGTCGAAATATGCGCATTGTTGAGATTTCGCTTTAATTTAATAAAAATTAAGAGAGATTGTGGCATCTTTCCGCAATAATTTCCAAAAATATTATTACTCCCAAATTAATTTGTCACCGTTCTAATACTCAAAAAATTATCATTTTAAAGAAACCAGTTTATTTATAGTTTAATTTTTCCTAAATGTTGGCAATTTTCAAAATTTTGCTGCGTAATTTTCAACAACATATTTTTATTTCTATAATGAAATTCAAACTGTTTTGATTTTTTCGTCAAATATATAATAACGTGAGTTTCTTCTATTGTTTAAAGCTAAAAAAAAAAAAAAGAAAAGAAAAAGAAAAAGATGCTATTCATTTTTTGCGCAATTTATATGAGAACCAGAAAGTAAAATTAAAGTATCGAAAAAGACAACGTGCAGTTTGAAATAGTTAATCTATACAAGTTTTCAGTGACAATGAGATATCATAGAATTCACCTCCATTAGGAAGATTCACAATCACAATAAACAGAAAAAAAATGCAGGGCTAATGAAAGAGCACAGCTTAAATAATATGTCACAGTTAGATTCTTAGAAATATTTTAATGGTAATTATGAATTTCAAAATTACGCATAAGGGACTTAAGAGAAATTAAGCGCAACCCGTATTCTCGGCAAATCAGCTGATCGCCAAAGATGGCTAGTTATAAACATTATAATTCAGATGACATCCTTCCCATAATAATAAAATTAGCTGAAAATTAAGCTCTGAAAATGATATATTGCCATCGAGAATTTTCAAGTATACAAATTATTAAAATTCTAGCACACCAGGAAGTGAGAATAAGAATTTAAATTACAAAATTATATCTTTACTAGCATAAGGCATGCCCAAATGATATATATATATATATATATGTATGCATGTGTGTGTGTGTCTGTTTGTTTAAAAATCAGAGTTTAATGAAGATTATTATTTTATTTTGGTCATACTAGAGTCTAGTTTAAATTAAAATAATTATACAATATTTAGTTAAAGTGCATAGTTTACACAATGATGACATATAAGTAAATTATAAATATATTTATTATACAGGATTTTACTGTGAAAATAAAGTAATTTGCTCTTTTTTGTGAAATGGGCAATAAAAACATATCTTAAATATATTTCATGACCGGAACTTTTTACTTACATTCGAAATACATACAGTGTCTCACAAAAGTGATGGGACACTTGTGCTTTACAAAAGAAAACTGTAATAAAATAAATAAATAAACATGTAAAAAGTTTTTTTGGGTGTCTTTCATATTTAAAGTTAGTAACAATTATTACATAACATACATTTTGTCAAAATATTAAAATATCAATTTAATAAAAATACAATTGTTTAGAACGGAGCAAAAAATGGCTCACATAAGTGATGGGACACTTACTTTTCCATCAACTATTTATCCAAAAATTTTACTTTTTAAAAGGTTTTAATATTTTGTTGGATTTACTTTTACTTTTAAAACATGATTTAATCTTCTTGGGATGGATTCGACTAATTTTTTTGTGATTTATAGAGTGATTTTACCCCATTCTTCTTGAAGCACCGATTTTAATTGTTGTTTTGAAGAAATGGTGTGTTTGTGAATTCTTGATTCCAATTCTTGTTGCCAAATATTCTGTATAGGATCTAAGTCTGGAGATTGTGGTGGTGTTTTTATTATTTCAGGACAGTTATACAGCAGCCAGAGTCTAACATTCAAAGCAGTGTGCTTGGGGTCATGGTCCTGGTAGAATTTAAAATCGTTAAGAAGGTTCAATTTTCGTGCTGAAGATTTCAAATTTTGCTTTAAAATGTCAATATACTTGTACTGATCCATTATACTGTCAATAAAAACAAGATTACCAACTCCAGCGGACGACATACACCCCCATACCATAACTCCTCCTCCACCATGTTTTACTGTTGGCACCAAGTTCTGTTTGCGAAATTCTTCCCTGGGTTTTATCCGCACCAAGATTCTACCGTCAGAACCAAATATATTAAATTTACTCTCATCAGCAAATATAACTTTATTCCAGTAATCAGAATTCTTATTTATGTTTGATTTTGCGAAAGCTAGTCTGAGTTTTCTATTCTTTTCACTTACGAAGAATTATTTCCTGGCTACTCTACCGTGATATCCAGCAGATCGAATTACCCTTCTAATAGTCTCAGGAGTAACAATTATTCTATATAATGCTTGCAAATCAGCAGCAACTTTAGGAACACTCTTTCTTGGATTTTTTTTAATATTTCGAACGATAATTCGCTTTATTCCATTGGATAGCTTTGATGGTCGGCCAGGTCTTCTTTTATCCTGAATAATATGATTCTTTTTATATCTTATCAGTTATTATTCTTTTATCCTGAATAATATGATTCTTTTATATAATTCTTTACTATCATTGTCCTTTTAAAAATTCTGGTTTTCTCTGACTATTTTTTTGAACATATATTTGCTCTTAATTCGAAATTTTAGGTAAATAGTACTTTTGTTATGTCCATTTCAATTTAACCAAATTCTACAGTAGTTCATAAATCATTCATTGGAAAATTATCGTCACTAACAATGTCCTTAAGATTGTTCTTTTTCGGTGTGTGCGTGGTCAATTTTCTTAGCCTACAATTGCTTTTATTATAATATAGAATACCAACAATGTTTCTAATTCGACACTTGGATGTAATTCAGAGTTTAAACAAGATATTCTATCAACATCTTTTTGCCATTTGAATAAAATATACAGTCTCTGCAGTCATCAAACTTCAGAGTAAAATTTCCATTCAATATCCTTAAATAATTGTGCTACACAAGTATTTTTTTTTTGTTATTTTTTATAGAATATTCTGATTTTTTCTGTGATTGACCCTACTGCCCCAAGTAACTTAATATGCGCCTTATTTTAGTACGAAATTTGCTGTTAAGCCACTCTTTTTTTTTTTTTTTCTTAATTTTTTCCCTTTTAATTTTGATATATGATAAACAAGGGTAAAAGTTTATAGATAGCGAAAAAGTGAAAGGAATCTTAAATACTAATTTCTTATTTGTAAAAAAAATAAATGAAAAATGAGTTACCAATTAAAAGTTTTAATGTTAAACCTAAACATTTGAAATATTTCAGTAAATTTTATATCTTAAATTAAAATTCTTTAATTTCTTGCAATAAATATCTGCGCATAAAAAATCTACTTTTATTATTATTATTTTTTTTCCAAAACAGCTGAATTAAACGTTTAACAGTCTAAGCTAATGATGCATGAATCGTTTTCAGGTTTTTGTTATGAGTAAAATCTGTAACACTATTTCGAATACATCAAGAGACTAAATTCAACCTGTAATTCCACTGAGTGGAAACCATTCAGATCTTTTATATTTATCTTTTCTTTTAATAACTATTTATCAAAATTGGATATTAATTCAAGTTTATTAAAGATAAAGAAGGAAGGGGTAACGTAGTTTTCCTTCAGATTTCAATTTGGAATAATTTTTTCATGTTAATCTATTTAATCACATATTTTGAGTTTCTTTCATTTATTGTGTAAATTTGTTGTATATATCTTGAACTGTATATTAAATTTAGAAATATGTTGTATTTTCCAATAAATTATTTAAAGGTCCACGTGCAGCTCTAGTACGAATTAGTAAAAATTCGTAAAACTAATACTTTAAATTATAACATGACGCTGAGAAATTTTGAAAAGAAATTTCAGTGGATTTATTTTAACTTGGAGATTTTTCCTTTTTGGATGTAATGTTTGATTTAGAGAAATAATTATCATTTTTGAATAGTTTAGCATAACACATTGCTTCATCAAAGAACTTTAGGACGAAACACTAGAAAGCTCAGAAATCAGTTTCCTCTTCCAAAGATAACTCTTTACAATTAAAAAAAATCAGCTATAATAAGGAATTGTTTTTATTACTTTTAACTAGATTTTTGAGAGCTATTTAAAAAGTAATTCGAACTATGTTCAAGCCATCACTTCGATTATTGGAAATACATGCATCCTCTGTTTTTGGCAGATGGCGCCATGAGCGGAGTTTTTGTGGAAATATTGTGGGAAGAATGGATGGCGTCCGCCATTATGGACGGAGAAAAACGTTCTAAGAAGTCGAAGTTAAGAGGTGTTTTAGACGTTGTTCCTGTGCTCGAAAATCATCAAAATGTCATGGATTAACATCAAAGGATTCCGAACTCTTTCGAGGAACAAAAGTTCCCGTGTAAACGGGCTTTTAAACTCGCACCGAGCCGTTTTTTCAACGAGCCTCGTGTTCGTAGGGACTTGTGACGGTTGTACTCATGAGTAAGTTGTCGTTTAGGGCTAGGGCGCTGGACGCCTCAAAGCCCATGCCCATATATTATATGGACGATGTTCCTGAATTTCAGGATTTCACAACTATTAATCGGGCAGTTCCCCAAATGCCCACTGGAATGGAAAAAGAAGAAGAATGTGTAAGTAATATGCATAAAAATTCATGCTGTTTTGTGATTGGTTAATTCATCATTGTGGCGGGTTCTTAAATGAGATTTGTACTAACTTATTTTTTAAAATTAAGATATCGTTATAAAACTTTAAAAGTCGCAATCGGAAGTCTTTCTAATCCATAATGATTCATAATCAAGCCTCAACATGCTATATGATTTCATTTTCATAATTGTTTGTGTACTAAGTAGTCAGGCGGCGGCCATTTTTTATTTTATTTTTATTGTTCATTGTACCTTAAGCCTAAAATAAATTATTTGAAGAAAATTATCAGTTATACCTATAAGTGCGGTTTATGTGCTTCAGATGGCATATTTTTATTGTCTGATGTGTTTGTTTTACACTCATTGGGAGCATTTTATAGAGTTAAATTATAATATTCATTTGTTTACATGTCACTTAGAAGGTACTGTTGCCACCGCAGTAATACTTTCTCTGATGCTCCAATGTAAACAATGAGTATCGAAATTAATATTTACAAATACTATTATTTTTAAAACTGTTAACGTCGATTTTCTTTATTTAAACATTTACTAATTATAGAAAAAATTTTAGTCACTTGGGCTTTTCTGACAATTTCTTTTCTTACGAAAAGTAATTATTTACAAATCGCGTTGTCAAATATAAGAATTCTTAATATTTTTTTTGTAATTATTGATTTACATATTTATTCTTCATCTCTTCTTTAAAAGTTATTTTTTATTTATATACTTTTTCATTTTAAACTGATTTCATTTGTAGCATGCATTTTAGCAGTCATGTTTAATATGCTGCTAGTGATTTTAAAATATCATAAGAATATTATATTCACTAAAAATTACACATTTGTGAAATTTATTATTATTATAAATTGGGATCTTACAGTTTATTTTTTTTTAAATTATTGATCTGGGAAAAAACTGAAGCATTAATTCTCATTTAATACCAAAACTAGAAATTGCTAGTTTTTACAAATTGTAAAAAAAAAAAGTGTTCTTCAGTTTTTAGTTATTTAATCAAAATGTTTTTTTATTTTAATTATATGAGATGAGATAGAATTAGTTTCACACATAAAAATCTAAGTTATGGTTATTGAAGGTGATGCATGTTTACCAAAATTGCCCATTGCGGGAAGGGGCATATTTAATTTTTAAAATGTTTTTCATTATATTCATATATATTATATATTGTTTTACAATTTTAAGCATTGAGAAATTTTCCAGCTGTTTTTTCCCTCCTCCAGCCCTATAGGAGAATCGTAATTTGGCATGTACCCACAGAAAAGTTATTATTTTTAAATATTATTTCCTGAATATATTAATCTTTTTAAATTTCTGATTATATTTATTTGTCGAGTTTTGACAACTATGATTAAAATTATTGGCGAGAACCTGGTACTCGATTCTGTTGCGTTTGTTGCAATAAACATGTACGAGTATTTTCAATAATTTTAATTAATGTTAATGTTTTGCTGACTCATGTCTTCATGAGAAAAATGGGCAAAACTGATTTATAGTGTGCACCCTGCTGCGCCAACAATGCCAAGTCGCCATTAAAGATGGCGGACAAAATAATCAAATACTTCTGCGGAACAGTTACTGTTACCATTTCCCGCCATATAATTAGGACTTTTTACTGATAAGTATTGTTTTTTTTTCTTTCCATACTTCCTGGTGCCTTCTAGAGATGCCTGCACCAGGCAGAATTGGTAAAAGTGAATTTTAGTGTGCACCCAGCTGCGCCAACAATGCCAAGTCGCCAATAAAGATGCGAACAAAATAAACAAATACTTCTGCAGAACAGTTACGGTTACCATTTCCCGCCATCTAATTATGACTTTTTACTGATAAGTATTGTTTTTTTTTTTTTCATACTGCCCGGTGCCTTCTACAGATGGCTGAATTTTTTAACTTAAAAAGAAACATCCTACGGCTTCGCTAACAGCGGGAGCGGGAACCTAGTAGCTTTGCTAGCACATTGAACATAAAGACTATGTGGATAACAGAAATAGTACATAACCAAGAGAAAAGAAAAAACGGAGAAATAAGCAATCGGAACAATTTCCATACAAAATTTCAAACAAACATACTTTTCCCACCTTCATCAACTCGTAAAAAAATATATTCCACTCACCCTTCATCCATTCTGCCGGTTCGATATCAAACCATTCTCAATACAAAATTTCAAACAAGCATCCTTTCCTAACTTCATCAGCTCGTAAAATATATATATATGTATATTTAGCTCGCCCTTCATCCATTCTACAGGTTTGAAATACTCCCGACATAACAAATTATGAAAGGAACCAACCGTTATAACACCAAATGAATTATGATAACTGCGAAGAATTCCATTGCAGCTGTCTTTTAAAGTGAGAGTGCATACTGACAATTAAAAATTGCAAAAGAATAAATATTTTCTGTTCGTATTCACATTAAAAAAAAAGAAAGAAAATAACTTTTAATTATAAGTTTAACGTTCTTTATTTAATAAATTTTAATTATAATAAAGAACAAAATTAAAATCTTTAATCGATATTTTTTTAATTTAACATTTTTCGTAATGTAATTGTAGTTTATGTACAACTCAACCATTGCAAAAAGTAGTAAACAAAACAGCAGTATGGTTGCTATAAGAGGCATCCAATGGGTTGCAATATTGGTGGCAAACAGCTGGTGCACACTAATCTTCACTGTAGGCCGCAGAATTTTTTAACTTAAAAAAAACATTCTACGGCTTCGCTAGCAGCGGAAACCAAGTAGCTTCGCTAGCACATTGAACATAAGGACTGTGTGGATAACAGAAACAGTATATAACCAAAAGAAAAGAAAGAAGGAACATTCTCCATATAAAATTTCAAACATACTTTTCCCAACTTCATCAACTCGTAAAAAAATATATTCCACTCGCACTTCATCCATTCTGCCTGTTCAATATCAAACCATTCTCAATACAAAATTTCAAACAAGCATCCTTTCCTAACTTCATCAACTCGTAATAAAAAATATATACATATTTAACTCGCCATTGATCCAGTCTATAGGTTCGAAACTCCCGACATAACAAATTGTGAAGAGAACCAACCGTTAGGACACCAAAAGAATTACGAGAACTGCGAAGAATTCCATTGCAGCTGTCTTTTAAAGTGATAATGCAGACTATTTTTTAAAGCACATACTGAGGATTAAAAATTACAAAAGAATAAATATTTTCTTCTCGTATTCACATTAAAAAAAAAGAAAATAACTTTTAATTATAAGCTTAACTTTATTTAATAAACTTTTAATTATAAAAAAGAACAAAATTAAAATCTTTAGTCGATATTTTTTAAATATTTTTAATTTAACACTTTTTCATAATATAGTTGTAGATTATGTACAACTCAATCATTGCAAAAAGTAGTAAACAAAACAGCATTAGAGTTGCTAGAAGAGCGATCCGACGGGTTGCAATATTGGCGACAAACTCGGGAGCACACTACATTTAATCCAAAAAATGAAATTAGAAGCTTTCAATTTTTGTATTGGCTGTGTTTAGTGAGGCGAATTTGTCTTGTAACTATGTATCTGTTTGTATTTATAGACCATTTAAAAATGCAATAATTTTTGAATAAATAATCCATGATTATTTTCAAAATATATTTTCATATCATTACATCTCTTTTTTTACATATTAGAACATTTATGTATAATATTTCTATTTTCTATTGTATTTTAATCTTGGAGAATATTTATCTTGAAACCTATCCTTACTTTCACTCAAAAGGATACTCAACATATGTGAAACATCTGCATTAATAAGTCATTAGTATTTGATTATTCACCATCTCCTAAATATATTTGACAGTCAAACATCACAATTAACATTTGAAATATTAAAATTCTTGAATTTGTTGCTAGCTTTTAAACTTTTTATTATAGTTTTAAATATCTTTCATAGCCGTGAGGCTTTAGGAATTCATGATTAATCCTCTGTATTTAAATGTTACATGGTTATTAAATAGTAAATTTATAGAATGCTACAGTATTTAACTTTTTACAAAAATGTTTGCATGCACTTGTCATCTTATTGTTTTTGAGAAATATTGCAAAAAACTACCCTCGTTTAATTATTGTTTTTGTCTATAAGCTCATAATATTATACATCTAGAATCTTATTGTAATTTGTTAAATTGTTCAGACCTGATTATTACTTATTTTGATTTTATAAACAGTTGATCAGAAAGCCTTTAGCATATTTCTTGTTCCTACTTTTAGTCTATTTGAAATTAATACAATGTCTATCATGCATAAGAATTCATCATAGTCTTTGGATTTGTGTGATTATATTATCTTAAAAATATTGAGGCAGTAGTTCAAATATTTATAATAGCAGTGAAAACTTAACCATATTATGATGAATTTTTTTAAGACATTAGAAGTATATTCATAATGTTCGAAATAAAAGTTGTTCTCAAATCTTGGCAAGGTGGTTTTATTTAATAAATTTAATGACTATCTATTTCTCTACCTTGTTAAATCTTCAGAATTTCCTGTTTGAAATTTATATACTAGTTGTACAAGCCAAGAGTTGTTATGTCTTGGTCTACTTAAATGGAGAAGGGGAAAACTCTTGTTTGTAATATGATTAATTTCGCAGTGCTTGCAAGTATACAATATTTTTTGTTATTCGATTGTCTGGGCAGATATAGATACTGTCTAGTTTGCTGATTCTAGAACATACACAACATATAATTATTCATGTGAGAAGCAGTGTATGTTTAGAATCGATTGACTCTGAGCTTAGAATTGAAAAGTGTAATCTCTTAAGTTGAAATGCCATACTTCTTGGGATTGTAGGAATGCAAGGAATAATGACATTTTCAACTTTGAAAAGTTCTATCAAGATTGTTGGTTCTATGGATGCTTTGGAAATGTTGCATGTGGGAGTAGCAATATATTATAGTTCATTGCCAATATGAAAGAAGAATGGATAGTTCTTCCACTTGTAGCAATGTTAGTTAATTCTTGCAATTGAACTGCTGTCTGAATTGGGAATATTTTACCAGTTCCTTCTAAGATTTCTCCAACCTTGTTATTAAATAGTTTGCATTATTTGATTTTAAAAATATTTTGCTCAAGCATTGGCTTATAGATATTTGATTATGCATAAAATAAATTGTCTGTCAAGAATTTTGTTTTTGACATCTAAATTAACAACTGCAGATCCATTCAGCGATGGTATTCCCAATTAATTGAAAACTTTATTCACATTTTTTTAAGTGTAAATCTTTAGTTGTAATCAATGCGTTGTTGTACATTTCTGCTCTTAATCTATGTTTATATTTGAATTTTTCTTATTTAAATTTTACAAAATATAGAATGTACACTTCCTTATGTAAATTTTGCAGAAAATATTATTTTCAACCTTGTGTTATTTATATCTCTGTCGTAACTCTGCTAGAAATGAAGATTAACAATATGATTACAAACAATGCACTAATTTGCTTTTAATGTGAACTTTTGCATACACCATTAATGTTTACACTCAAGTGTCAGTTGTTTTCCAATAAATTCAGAGCTTGGCATGAACTGTGGAAAATGGCATGTGTATTGCCGTCAATAATTTTCAGTTGCTGAAAACATATTAATCTGGGCATATTTACCAGCAGTGTACCGAGAAAGAATCATTAATCTTGAATGGGAATTACCATTTACTATCTGCCTGTCATAATTTCTTTTTATATGCTAGGTTGTCTGTTAACTCGCTCACATCATTTGCAATGTTGAAATGATTTTCTATTTGCATTCCATATGTAGTATTTAGGCACTTCTGAATTCAGCAGTGTTTAAAAAAGTATGCCATTTTGACATAATGTAAAGAACAGAGTTATTTGTTGCTTTTTTGCAGCTATGAAATAAACGCAGTGTCCATTTCCTAGATGCACAGCAAAGTGAAAAACAGCTCTACTTTATTTATATTCAAGAGAAATTGCTGTAATACTTCATTATTTCAAGCCTGATACTGTGTGTTTTCATTAATATATATGACCACATTCTTAAAACTTCTTTTTAATTATACTGAGCTTTTAGTTATACTGAAAACTGTCATATAGCTGCCTTAATTCATATGCTTATAGATGTATTTGACCAATTTAATGGAGTTAAGTATTCCACATTTGTGTGCACTTTGTATATTTTAGATAGCTAAGATGAATATGGAACAGCCAACCAGTTATCTGTTGCTTTAATGTCACTCTTTCACATATGTATAGTTTATGTTTTACCATCTTCTGTTTTTCTTCTATATCAAGGATATCTACAGTTTCCTGTAATATAACAGATGCTAATGTTTTGATATTGCTTGGAACATTTTCCACATGTGTTAACATCTATATCATTGTGGCCGGCCTTCTCTATAAAGGGGCCTGGGTGTAAGAAATTATTTGGGACCCTAAATTTTTTGTAAAGTTAAAAAAAATACAAACATATATTACTATTGCAAATTTATTTTTGTTATTAATTATTTTGGAAAAATTAATTTTTTGAGATTACAATTCTTTTTTTCAATTTCATTTTTGATGCTTTAAAATAGCAAGTGCATTTAAGGCTTCTGTACACAATACTTGACCGAAGACAATTCTTTGTTAATTTAATTTTCTGAAAGAGTACTCACTCTCTCTCTTAATGACTGAAATAATTAATTTTGAAAAATATGAATTGATTTGAAATAATTAATCTTAATCTGTCTTCTATTTGCGTAATAACGATATCAATTATACTGTTAAAAATTAGACATACATCTAATAATACACTTAAATTCCTCTATCAGGTTTTCTAACTTTCAATTCAAATTGTATACTATCGTTTTCACTTTGTCTAAAAATATAAAATTTTGGATTTCAGTTTTAATTTTGACTAAAATTAAATCAAGAACAATTGCTTTTGATCGAAATAATTTATTGATATTGTAAAATCTGGGCAATATTGCAAGCCACACTATTAAACATAAAATAAATTTCACTTCTCATCAACAGACTTTTAGCTTTGGGATTGGTACTTGCATCAATAAATTCTTTTGGGATATTACAAATTTGTTCAAACTGTGTAGACACTGTTTTTACCAAATCTGTTTTAGCTTCCCAACGAGTGTCACATAATGGTTTAAGAGTAATGTTTTTATAGAATTTCCCCACTTTTTGTAGTTGCAGAAAATAGGTAATATAAATGTTACAATATGCAAAAAAAAAAAAAAAAAAAAATGCGATATGCATTACTAGAAGTGACATCGCAAATTAATACATTTTAAAAATGTAATTGGGGAGGCATATAAATTGCATTAAGGTTCAGAGCAATTATTCTAGATTGTACACTTTATATTTTTCTTTCATGTTATTACCATTATCATAGGCCTGGTCACTACAATTCATAATATCTAAATCAAGCTTACTTAATATTTCCAATATAATTTTTTCAAGTCCTTCTCCAGTCACATCAGTTATTTCTATAAACCCTGTAAATGATTCATTTATAGTTAATCTTTTTCTTTAAAATTTATATACCTAATTTATTCCTTATAGGGAAGGTCAGGAGTACATTTAGATATTATAGTTGGTGGATATTTTATACAGTCATTTATTTTATTAAAGATTTCATTTCGTAACGCAGAAATAATTTGTTCTTGTGATCTATGTGTTAAAGATGCACAATTCTATTTTTAGAGATTTTTATTCTGTTTATATAATCCTTATATTAAAATTTCATTTACTTACAGAATCGTATTTACTTAATTCGATTAAACTTAAAAAATTGCTGTTATTAAGGGATCCTATTATTTTTGGGTTCCTCAAAGTGTAAAATTATTACATACTCAAATTAGAATCAATTGTATTTTTTGAAATAGTTAAGTAGTCATGTTTCTTTATTTATAGTAACTTAATTTGTTTTATCAATAGTCGAACATAAATTTTAATTCTTTAGTAATTCTTTCTAAACAATAAACAAATTAAAGTGGCCAACAGAACCCTCGTGATCTTGAATTCCATTTGATAGCTATCTCCACTTATAATCCCTTATAAATTGTGTAGATTGTTCATTTCCACTTCTTTTTGAAAATAGTATACAATAAAAACAAAATACAGAGTTGCATTTTTGAATACATTAACCAGCTGCAAGCTGGGCTAAACCATTTGGCATTTTTTTTTTTTTTTTTTTAGAAATAGCAGAAAATGTTCTATTTTCAGGATTCTTCTCAAAACATTCTTTGTGTAACACAGGTCCGGTTTAACACAACTTTCTAAAACTTATTCATTATAATAGTACTTGGCCATAAATGTGGATCCATAAATTGGCCATAATATTCACTTTATGAAATATTTTGTCATTTTGATCGTTATTTTCTGATTATATTTATTCGAATATGATCTATAGTTCTTCAACGAATTTTACAGTTTCTGCATTTCCTTTACAAAATTGTGTAGTTTTTGCAGATCTTTCTTCACCAGTTGAAGCTCAAATTGTAACTTCTGAGGTCAAAGTATTTTCATTGCCAGAATTTGTAAACAAAAAAACATATCTTCTTGTGACTTTTTTTTTCTTTCTGCTAATTTTCTTTTTTTACACTCAGAGGGATATGCTCTTGCCATGAACATAAGATCTAACAATATTAAATATTTTATAGCATGAATTTTTACACTATATACAATCTTACATAATAGGTGAGGTAAATGATGATAGATTGCTTTAGGTTTGCAATATGTTGCATACTTGCATTGGACAATAATATATTCGTATATTTCCAAACCCGGTGATTTTTAAAATGAAATTACTTTTCATATTTCTATTCCGTTATTATAGTTCAGAATTTATTTTAGTTCTTGAGGCTCTGGTGCATAGCATCCGCTGCAGCCCCCCCCCCCCCCCCAAGAAGGCCGGCCCTATATATCATGGATCTATAAAAATGCTTGTTTTGAATGTGAAGTTATGTCAGAATTAAGTAATTAATGAAAAGCTTTTGGAGATTTTAGAATGTATTATTTGGATACTACTAAATGTTTTTCCTCTCTATTTTATTTCTGTTTGTTCTTGTCGATTGAAATAACTGGATTAATTTTACATTTGTTGTGTTAATATAGTATGGAGGTAAAGAGTTCGGAATATATTTGATAACTAATATTTTAATTAGTGTAACACTTAAACCTTATTTTTAAAAGACTAATTCCTTTCTATGTTTATTTTAAGTACATTTCCATTGTTTTTACTGTGAACCTCTGAGTACTCGGGATATTCACAGAGGAAGATGGATAACAATTTGATTAGAAAATATGCGAGGAAGTGATGGAGACACCGTTCTCTCTGATTTTATTTAATTTTAAAATTTATCATAAAAAAGTAAGGATTCAGAAAATTGGATCTGTTGCAGACACTTATATATTAGTATGATTTTCTATAATACGACGAGAAAATTGTGACTAGCATTCATACGGTTTGACTTGGTCTGACAGTGGAATCTGTATAAAATGCAGGTTTTTATTTTGCAATTTCTGCAAGGATAAAAATATATTTAAGTACTAGGAATTGTATTGTAATACCAAAGAAAATGTCTAAGCATTTTTTTTTATTGAATTGATAGGAAAAACGATAAAAAAAATTCCATGAAAATTTATTTAAATATAATTTGATGTAAATTACGATTGGATGGATTGATAATTCAGATTTCGTGAAAGAAAAGTAAAACATCAGAACAAACTTGAAAATCCTTGCATCAGGGTTGTCATGGCATTGGAAAAATAAGTGAAATTTGAAAGTCTCCATAAATATTTAGGAAATGCTGGGGATTTTAGCACTTTTTAGAAGAACTAAGAAACTTAATCTCAAAACATTGCAAAAGATTTAGCTAGGATTGTAGTCGCCATTTTCACCCATTTTCTATTCGCTCACCTTTTTATCTGTTTAGATCAGTCCAATTTTGATTTGAGAGACTTCTTTTTTCCATGAAATTCCCAGATTGTAGCTAATGTTGAATTGATCTTCTACTATCCGATAGAATCCAGATTTCATTTTTATGAATGAGTGACTTTTCAGCAATTCCATCTTCCACTGATGACAATAAGCCCAGTACAAAAAACAGAGTAAAAGTTGGGATGCATCTTCTGGGTTTTTATCTCTTCATCTTGAGATTTGATATAGATTCCACTGCCAATACAATTATTGTTATTTTTGCTAGCATCTGAACAGCATCTTTTGGAATATGATTTATTCTCTCAAGCATCATTTGTCTTTGAAAAATTGGAATATTGTTTTGCTTGTTCACTTAAACAAGAAAGTCAGTATGGTAAAATACACCAGCAAGACTTTCAGATGGATTGAAACACTGTATCGAATGATGCTTTCCTCAGCATTGGACGATATTGCTAGTGAGTACTTGACTAAATCGATTGTTTCTTTTGAATCTGATTGTTACTCCAAACCCTGGGAAAAGCAGATGTTCTATTTTGTGAACCAAGACAGCAAAGTTTATTGTATTGTTTAACCAGACAAGCACTTTTTCTAAGTCCTAGTGGTTGCAGATCTGTCTTATAAAGCACAATGTCGTTGGGACAGGAATTCTGTAGTCCAGTAATGAATCAAGTACCACCAAGTAAGGTGTACTCATTCTAGTCTCTACAAGTTTGAATCTGAAGCATAACAATAAATTGGATATTCATATTCCAGAATAGGCCAAATAAGAAAAATATAGATGTTTCTGAGAGTAGTAGCATTAGCTCTCCAGTCATGTCCTAAGATATATTTTAGTATGTTGAGGCATTTCCTAGCTCTCAACATGATATCTATATATTTATTAGTGCTCAATATTTTAGGATCGAGAACAAAACTAAGATATTTTAGATGCTTAATAATTATGATAGGTTGATTCAATAAGATGTTAGAATAAAATCCATATAATTTTGTTAGTAGTAAAGAACAACAGCCATAGACAGTAGGGTTAAAACTCAGTTTGTGACCTTCAGCAAAGTTCCATAATTCATCAAGTGCAAGGTTAATGTCATTCTCCAACTTTCTTGAATCAGTGCCAGAATCCAAATTTCAATATCATCTGCAAATAGACTTATTTCACAACTCTCAGGAATAACATGCTCTATTCTTGCTAGAAAGAGGGTAAACAGTGTAAGAGTAAGGACAGAGCCCTGAGGAACTCCTTGATATAGTCTAAAGCTTTCTGAAAAAGAACTATTTAACATCAGTTTTATAAGTCAATTCCTTAAGAAGTCAGGTCATTGTCCTTCCACAAATTCCTAAAACAAGTTTTATAATTTTTGACACCATACCTTATCAAAAGCCTTGGATAGATCAAGGAAAGCTCTTACAGTGTGGTTAGCAGGTTTCAAGTTATGGGCATCCCTAATCTTCCGATAGAAGTAAAACACCTGATCTATTGTGCTGCATCCTTCTCTAAATCCATATTGTTCCTAAGATAGAAGGTTGTGAGAATTCAAATGAAAGGAAACTCTTTTTAAAATTTTTCCATAACTTTGCAAGTCTAGGCAGTTGGTCTAAAACTCTCTGGAGAATTTGCCTTCTAAGAGAGATTTTTTATAGGAATAATAATAGCTCTCCCATAATTATGAGGAAGCTTTGCCATTCTCCAAAAATCATTTATAATATTCAGGAACCTTTATCTTCCTCTTTGGCCAAAATTATTAATGACTTGTCTTTGGATACCATCAGGCAAGATGCATCCAGGATATTTGTGTATGCTTATTTCTGGGATCGCAGTCTCTAGTACTTTGATAATGAAGTCCTTGTTGAAAACAGGTATTCCATCTTGAAAGCTGCTACGACATCATACACAATATTACTAGCCTCAATTTTAACACCTCTGTCATTGCAAGTAAAATTCAGTCTATTTGCATAACAATAATGCATATGTAAAATGTTAGTTGCATTTTGGGCTATATTTTCATCTTTGTACAGAATGGCATTAACATGTTCAATATGAGGTTGTTTGTTATTTATATTTTTCACCAACTTTCACAATTTACTATTGGATGATCTTGAATCAAAGACTATCACAAAGTTCATTTCATTCATTTCTCTTAGTTTGTGTATGCACCCTTTTTAATTTTGCATTAACTTTTAACTCTTAACCACACTGCTGTCGTCAGCCCTCAATTCTTCAAGCTTTCTTTTTTCTCCCAGCAGAGGCTTTAGTGATGGTGACTTGTTGATTAGTAGGGGTTTTTTGTCTTCACTTTTTCACAAGGAATGTTATGATTAGCTGCACCAATTATTATCTTTTTTTAGAGCAAGCCAGTTTTGAGATTATCAGTAAGTAGATTCTTTTCGACTTTATCATCAATAAAACTTGGGTGATTGCCTGTCTGCCCATTTAAAATTCAACAAGCTCATAACTAACAAAAAAAGGAGCCTCTTTGGAGTTATAACTATTTGAGTTATGAATGATATTACCGTTGTTAAGAATCGTGAAGTCTTTATCATCAATCGTGTTGAAAAATATTTTCAAACATAAAAATATTTAAGTGCTGAATTTTGAAGATGAAATTTTTAACAAATGCAAAGAAAGCACTCTTTTGTTTCCTAAATATTGAATATGATAAACTGAAAAATAGCCATTGTTTAGTAGATGCATTGGGAAAGGAAAACAATGAAGAAAATAAGGGTATCAGCACCATGTTAAGATAACACTTAATAGTGTTTTTGTACCTACCAACAGCTATGGAATTTCCATAGTTGCCATGGAAATTTGATGAAAATTGTAGTGTTAAGGATACATAGTGAAAAACTACAAAATATGTATACATGTGGGAAAATTACAAAAAGAAAATATCCTCTTTCCGAATCCTCTCTCAAAGCAGTGCTTAGTGAAAAAAATTTTTAGTGTTCAAAATAAAACCACCACCACAAAAAAAAGTGCTTCAGAATGAATGTAAAAATACTGGAGTTGTTCCTCATTACAAAAATTTATGTGGGAGTTTATAAAGCTAAACTGAGCAATGGTGATAACTTAAGTATTTGCTATTTAATGAAAAAAAAATGCAGATGTCTAACAAATGATGTTAATTTGTTTAATCAACAAAACTGTATTGTGCACTTTTTTTAAATAAAATTATTTTGCTTATGAAATGCTTGGCCAGAAACCCCAAGGGTGAAAAGTGCACATACATTTTATTTTGTGTAACATAAAAGGCAAATATACTTACAATTCACTCAATTATTTTTAAAACCACAGCACTGCTATTGTATTAATTTTCTATGTGACCATTTATTTTATTTGATTTTATTTCTTACAGAAGTATTTATATCATGGTTTTTGTCATCAAAATTTTAATCTAAAGATTTATTCTTCAAACTTTAGTGTTGCATTGATTTGAATTAGTGACCAAATTATTATTTGGAAAATGTACGGTCTGAAAGCTTAGTTCTCAAAATATAAGAAGATTTTGAGAAACTTCAACTCTTCATTTTGCCAGTTATAAAACATGTGCAATTGCTCTTGGAATTCATTTTCACAATTGGCCTAGCATTTGAATGCCTCAAAATCTCATCTCTTGATTTCTGCTGTTGTGTATTTATAATTCGTTTTTGCAATTGAGTTTTTAAAGCATCTTCTTTATTCATTTGAAGTTTTTAGTGTGATTCAAATTATTTCTAATTGATGAAACATGCATTATTATTTGTATCTTCTATCACAATTTAAAATAAATACTAAATGGTTCAATAATTATTAATAAACATAAGAATTAACAATGTTTAATAAGAATAAAAATTAAATAATAAGAATAAAGATTTAATTGTATCTATTTTTTTAAATTTCTACTTATTTACTTATAAATGTAATTTGTCTGTGTGGTTTCTTAGAGTTAAAAAAAATTGTATCTAACTTAAAATACTATTGTTCTATTGTTACAAACTAAATAAATTAAAATGTACAAGTTTTACCTGAATAAATTTCTTGCATTGTATGTTGGTTGTACTGATATTGTATAAGTTGACCATCTAATCTAAAGAATGCGAAACTTAAAGATATTCTTAAAATCTATTCAAATAATCCACAAAAAAAAGTTTTTAACTTAAATTATCAATGTCATTCTGTTAATATAAATTTCTCTTCATATTTAAAAATAATAATAAAATTAGCTTTTAAATATTTAATGATTTCCTGATTCATATTGGATAAATTAATGATAAAGGTGATTTGCTTTCAGAAAATAAAAGGAATAGAATTTCAAGACTGTGTATTTGTATTCAATTAGATATTTTAAAATATATGGTTCAACATAAAAACATAACCTGCATATTATTTGTCTGTCTAATATTTCAAATCTGAATACAAACAAGACTGATATATGACTATAATGAATACAACAAGAATAAAAGAAATTTTATTTGGTTTCGTATAATTTTTGAGGCAGTTTTTTTTTTTTTTTTTTTTTTTAAATTGGGAAAACTTGGACAGTTGCTTATCTATCTATTAATCACATGAATAAAAATTTAAACATAAGTGACTTCATATGCAGGTGATAGTTTGTGAATTAGTACACATTTAGCGGTTAATTTTAGCAACACATGTATAACAATCTTTAAGCATTTTTCTGAAGTTGTGTTCAATTTCTGTTATATTTGAAAAACTATAATTATTTTGAAGACTTATGAAATGTTCATTAAGTTTTTCAAAAATTGGTGGTGGATGGGAAGGAACTTGAAAACTTAGGAAAGAATTGCCTGAAATTGAACAAAATAATTCCGTACTCTTATTGTAATGATGAATATGAGTGATAATCTTAAGAGCATAGAAGCAAAATATGATTAAAATGTTTCTTAAAATCCCTTGCTATATTTAGCTATATTTTTTAATACAAATTTGTAATATTGCTTGAATTTGATAAGTCTTTGAAATCTTAGATATCATTATGATGGGCAATTATCTACAATGCGTGTACATACTTCATAATTAGAATATTATTTATAATGAAAATGAAGCTTTTGTCTTATTGAATCCTCATTTACTCAGTCAGTAAGAGATCCGATGATTGTGGCAGTTATATTAATTTTACTATTTCTAAAAGTTAATTTTCATCTTTTTATTATTAAAATAATGTTGGATTGCTGTATGAAGTTTGTCATTTCATATTCGTAAAGATCACCAACATTTCCTTCTCCTCTTTATGGTTGATTGTATCATGATGGGTTATATCATCATTCTGCATTTAGAACCAACAAAATACCAGCAGCTGAAGTCTTATATCATTGAGAAATATTTTAAACATTATATATAATATGGAAAAGCACTCTGCAGTAGTCTTAGGTTTTCCTAATCAGTGTTGGACAATCATTAACAGATAGAAACGGGTCTTGTTTCTAAATTTCTCTACATTTTTCAATTTGTTTTTTACAAAACCATCATATATTTGGACTTGGGAACTCTTTAGATGTCTTTGAGTTGTTAGATGAGATGTTAGAATGCTTATGTAATGAAGATAATATAGATCTCAAATCCTGCTGATGTTGAGACATTATTTTCATGTTTTTGTTTTTAAAAAGACATTCCTCAATTTTTTCTCTTATTCTGTATCTAAAGAATACAGTATTACAAGATATTTGTATGCATACATTTTTTTCAAAGGTCCAGAAAGTGGTGGCATTGTTGAAATGAAAGTATCAGTTGCTGATTTACTGGCTATATTCGAAGCTTTGGATTAACAGAAAATCAAAAAGAACTTTGTTGTTCTTTTGATTAAATTTGGTTTGTCAGAGTTGTGGATAGGGGTCTTCAGAGTAATTGATGCTTAATTATGAAATCCACATATTTTGAAGAAGGCTGCTTTAAAATGCAGATATCATTTATTTATTTTTATTATTATTCGCTCAGTTCTATATAATATTAAGTACATTTGGATAAGTTCAAAATTTTTAAATGATGTAGGAATATAGAATTTCTTGGTCAAATTTTATGTTTTAACAAAAGGCCTAGTTTTTAAACAATGGGGGGGGGGGGAGTAATCAGGGATTTTGCATATTATGTAATGAAAATCAAAATCAAACTCAGTTGCAGTTTATTATTTTTATTTAAGATGCTCTTTTAAGAAGCATTTAAATTAAATTTTATCACTTTAAAAAAAATTCTATTAGCTTTTCTTCGACATTTTGTTTTTAAATTCCTATTTTCTTTCTCGTTGCTTAAGATTAATTGTTAAAAAAAATGGTGACAGGGTTTACAGACGATAAAGTAAACTAATGGAAATTGATATTCGTAAGGATTAAATCAGTGAATTGGTTTTCTCGCCAGTGGAATAAGAATGAGTGGATAAGCAATGTATCTTTGCAATGCTTTTTTAAAAAATCTGATGGCAATATTAGAAACAAGAAGATGTTATAATATCTACAATTTTTTTTTTCTTTCTGAAAATTAAAAATTTGTTTTCCCATAATCTGCCAGATTTTTGACATTTAACTACTGCTGTTGGTTAAAAAAATCTATAGACTTTATATTACTCCAATTTCTGTGGATGCCATAATAAACCATGGATGTAAAAATTCTATAAATATGTTTGGTTTTCCAGAAAATCTGTTATCCAGCATTGGCGAGATTATACCAATAAGAGTAGATTGTTTTATTTTAATTTAACAATCAAAGAATATAATCTACTTTTTTCTTTCATATTATTTCTGTGGGTTTTAATGTTAAAGTCTAATTCAATGCTATTCTTTTACATTTGAAAAGAAAGGAGAAGATTGTGTGATCTTAAAATTCAGCATTCATATATATTTTACTGAAAAACTAGCTAATGTTTTAGAATTTGTTATGCCATTTATTTTATGAATGGCCATATTTTTAGTGTTTATATCGTAAAATTCATTACCTATATTCTATTTGCTGATGATGCTCTAGTTTGAGATGAAATCATAAAATTATATTAATATTTAGTTAAAATCTTTTACCTGTTTTCCAAAAGAGTAATTATGAAAGTGTAAAAGCAATCATAAAAGTGGTCACGTATTCCATTAAAAATCCTTGAAAAGTTGAGTTTTTTTAAGCTTTGCTTAGTGTTTCAGAAAAATACCTGCTTTTTGTTAATCCTTGTAAAAATGGGAAAAATAAACAAAATTTTAGATGGATATTTTCAAACTGGGAGAAAAAATACTTATTTGAAGAATGTTTTTAATGCATAATTGTTTTCAAATGGTATAATTATTTTCTTTTAAAAAAGCGTAAATTAAATTTGCATTTTATCTCAATTATCGGAGTAGAACAAAAAATAAATTCCAATTTAATGTTATTTGTGTCTGTATCTTTTAGTGTGAATATAATTTTTAAAAGATTCTTTTCTTTTCTTGGCTTTTACTTGAGCTCCCAAGAAATTTTGCCAAGCTGTTTTAATCTGAGTTAGCTAGTCATTGTTCAGAAGTAGAAATTGCTTCTCAGAACCATTAATATTCTTGAAAATATATAGTAAATTAAAATAAGATACATTGACTATATCCAATTCTCATTGTTTTCAATTTCAATCTTTGTTCTCTTTCTAGTAAGATCTCTCCTTATTGAAATGCTGAAAACTAAACTTAGCAGGTTAAAAAAAAAATGTTTAAAATTCAGTTTTTAGCATTAAAAGAATCTCCTTTTTGTATTATGTAATACTCCTTTTGTATTACTTAGATATTAAGGTTTGTGGTTGTGTTTAAATACCTTTCTTTTAAACTGCTTCAAAAAAAAAAACCTAATCTGCAAATTTGATATTTAAGTTAATGGAAAACTTTTCATCTCTTTACTTGTTTAGATACAAGAAAATTCCTTTCTTTTTTAAAAATATTTTATGCTTTCATGTTATATTTTAACTGTAACTTCAGCTCATCCTTGCTTTTATGCATGTGATTACTTGTTTGTGGAGCATTTTTAGTTTATTTCATCATTTATTAACTTTCCATTAGTGAATTATTTAAGTATTTTTATTTCAATTAATTTTTGTGTAAAAATTTATAATGTTTTATTTGTGTAAAATAATGCTAGAAAATATGCATTTAATTCATTATGGGCTTTTAAAAGTGAAAAGTGTAACGATTCAAAGCTTCCAAAGACAAACATAAAGAAGATGTTCATAATGCGCAAAAGTTAGTCATTTGTTACTCTTTGAAAAAGATACAAAAAATGAATTGATGCCAATGAAATTTATTTTCTTTTGCTTTCTTTGTATACAAACTATTCCAAGAGAAAAAATTGTAATCTCCCAAAATTCACACTTGAGATTTTGCCTTATCTTTAAAATTCAAACCTTTTGAATAACACATTTTTGGTATTGTGTCTCTGAACATGATAATGTCAAAACACTTCGAGCTGGAATTTCTTTAAATCAAATTTTTAGGCTTCAACCAAATAAAATTTTGCCAAAATAACTTCAAAAAGCACTGTGTTACATTAGTAGAATATAGTCCACAGTTTTAGCATGAAGCATATATCAATAGCAGAATCTTGAATGTATGTCAGTCTGTATGCTCATATGCATTTAAACACTGTAACAAATAATAAAATAGAACTTAGATAAATGAAATTTGTCTTGTTTAAAAAATTGTAAGTTTTATAAATTTTGGACTTAGTTGGTCAACCAAAAAGTTTCGAAGCATGCTCTCCCTCCTCCCCCTTTCAATACAGGAAAAATAAAAAATCTGTGTACTTGTTATGTTCACAACTTTGCTTAAGGTCTCTAATTTTTATGGCAGAGAGATGGGTGATAAACTTCATTAGAAAATATGCATTGAAACAATATTGTAACATTCTTAACTGGTTTTGCATATATTTACTGCATATAAGTAAACATTTCTTGAAATGTATCATCATCGACCCACTTTAGCCTTTTTATGTATATGATGTGCTTAACTTGATGAAACAACAGTTTTGCTTTTTAAAGTTTGGAAAGAAAATTTCTCAGTTGAAATTATTTCTTCTGTAAATTGCTAATGCCAGTGTGATTCTTCTACTAATGTATCTGGTTCTGTAATTGATCAAATGAGTACAGGCATAAGAAGGAAAATTTTTTGAAAGACTTGCATTTCCACAATACCAATATCTGATATTATGTTTTTCAAGTGTGAATTTTCAGTAGCTTGTTTAAAAAATGTTGGAATGTATAATGAATTCAGTAAATTTTGTAGAGAACAAGTAAGTGTATATGGTGAATTTTTTGTTCTGTGTTGTACTTGCATCAGAAAGGATAAAAGACAGTATAAAGATGTTATTTTCATGGAGTTAATAGATTTCCGAGTCAAATCGCCATTAATGGATTTCAATTATTTTCATGTTAGAAAAATGAGATTGGATGAGGTTTTTAATTCTTTATGTAAAGAACATTAAATTTAAAAAATGCTGTGAATTTTGACAAATTTTATTCTTGTGAACAAACATCTATTGAAAATGGATTCAGCATTAATAAAAATATTGAAATGGGAAATTTGAATGAAAAATGTCTTTCACAACATGTATTCTATGATCATATAAAGCAGTCTGGCAGAATTTACTCAGTAAACATTATTAAAGAATTTAGAAAGTTTAAAGTATCGGCCCATTCAAAATATTTATTTTGGGAGAAAACAAATGGCGAAAGAAATAGTTGTCAGTGATATAAAGTTGCTGCGATTTCTTGATCTTTTTTACGTAAAAGGAAATTGCTGAATTTGAATATAAAACTAATGCACTTACTTGTTCAATAGGCTAGAAACTTATGACTAACAAAAGTTATTAGTGAAAAAAAATTAATCAAATTCAAAGGTTTTGTTTCTCATCAGATTTTTCCAATCTTTCATTTACATATTTAATAAAATTGGCAGATTTTTATATTTTAAATTTCTTTACGTATTTTCTTAACCTTTTACTAAGAATATGAATTTTAATGAATTAACAAATAACATTTACTTCCCTTATACTAGTATGATCACATATAATCCCTTATACTATGATGTGATTAAATTAAGATATCTGATGAAAGACTTTATAAGGGTTTTCAAACAAAGCTTGTGTGTTAAAAAAAACAAAAAAAAACAAAAAAAAAAACATTTGAAATGACTTAGTTTCAATGTTGAGGGAAAATATTCAATGATTCCTGGTAGTATTTTATGTGTATTTTTATAAAATTGTTCACTTACTTAGTTAATACCCAACTTAATTTATTCAAACTTATAGTTCTATAATTATATGATATTAATATGTCTTAATTTCTAAATTTTTATCTTAATTTAGCTCATATTAACATCTTTCTAAAATGCTCGCTTATTTCCTGATCCAATTCTCACTTTTTTTATTTCATTAATTATGCATGCTGAATTCAGCAGATTCTCGCACTCCGAGCAAAGTAATCCTTAATACTTTCCTTAGAATAAAAATCCTTAATAACTTTTCTTTTAAAGATTCATAAAATTCCCTTGCCTAAATCGACACATGGCTAAGAAATGCTTATCAAAATCTTATTGTAAAATGATCAAAGGGAAAATTTTCTATCTCTTTTGCACTTGTATTGCGATATAAATGGATGTCAGTTTTACCATCGCTTCTTGAACGTAAAATGCCCCCCCCCCCCCCCCCGCAGTGAAATAAATCAAAGTTTTAAAATTTTGAGATTATGTATATAATATAATTTTTACAAGGTTAGTTCTTATTTTTTTCTCTAAATATGCTTCAAAAGTACTTGTTTTTTTAGATTAAATTAGTCTATGCACCCAGACCTCAACTTTCATTTTGCAACTTTAGAAGTGTAAATGATTTTTTGAATGGAAGCAGTTGTGCATTGTTGATTCCATCAAGACTTGCCAAAATGTCAGGTGTTTTTAAATAAGAATAAAAAAATGATTTATTTGACTGCCATAAAATTTGAAATTATGATATAAATACAAAAATATGCTTGATTGTTTTCTTAGAATGCATTTACTCTTTCTTGCTGGTAGAATCCTCATTTATTAAAGCAACATAATGATTTCTTGTTACTCTAATCTAAGTTTTTAAGAAGAAATTCTGTATAATTTATTCTTGGGCATTTTTATAATTGTTTAATTGTATTTTCATTATATCCTTCTAATTTTGTAATTGTTTCTTTTCTAGGAACATCATCTTCAGAGAGCCATTTCAGCTCAACAAGCATATGGGCATACGGGGGAACTTGTCATACCCACACCAGAAGTATATAATGTTCCAAAAAATATCAAAGATGAATTATATCCAGCAACCTATAAAAGTTCTCGACAACTTATTCATGTACAGCGTAAGTGTTTCATTTATTTACAGGGTTGACTTCATTTTGCTTGAAGGGAACATTTTTTAGATAAAAATAAACTACTGGCAGATTATGTTCAAGCTGAACCCAGGATATCTTTAATTTTGATGATGAAAACTTTTAAAACAGATTTGCCTTTTATTAAAAATTGCTTTGCTCATTATCCTAATTCAATAAACACCAAGGTGGAAGCATAATATTTTTTTTAACGATGCAATTGATATTACTAACAATGTTATTCTTAGGGCATTCCTTTTGAAAACTTATTTATTAGTTTCTAATATCATTAGCTGCCTTTTAGAATTTTCTTCTTATAGTTACTAGTTAAAGCTATCTGATTGGTCAAAAAGCAAAATGAGATAGTTATTGAAAGGACTGGATTTCAGATTGGAAGTAGTTGATGGTGATATTCATGTTTGCAGCAAATGTGATCAATTGCATATCAGTTGTAAATAATACTCTAAAACTCCATGTTTTTTCCCCAATGAAGATGCTCTTGCTGTATTGTATGACAGTTTTTCACCACCAACCATCATTAGAAAGAAAATTTCCTGTGTTGAAAATTTTACTTTTCCTGAAGAATGAAACCAACCTTCAATTAGACAAGCAATAATACTTAAATTAATATCTTCAACTATCAATATTACATCTTGCATTTCATTTTAGGAACCATGGTGGTAAAATCCAATTTATGTGAAGGCATAAGAATTTCATTGCAGCATTTGTATTATGCAATTGAGGAAAAATCCAATTGACTTTGAATGATGCACTGTATTTAAAATTATGCTCAATTTTGTTGTTGTACTTGAAACAAGAAGATTCTCCTTGGAAATATTCCATCGTGCTTTCGTTAATATTATAATGCTGTGATCAAATGATTTTGCTAGAAAGTTGTTGTATAATTGCTATATTCTTGTATTTGTAAAAAATAAAATGAATTCTAAAAACTAGAAGGCCTGGTGAATATTTCTTTGTATGTTTAATGACTTATCATACTGAATATGTATTAGAAATACATTAAATATTTTACATATTGTCTGCGTAATCTTGGCCACATTTTAAATTGTGTTCTCAAGTTGTGACAACTGCATTGTAGTTTTAACCATATAGGGGAAACTAGTTATCCTATTGTGGATCATATTTAGTCCTTGAATTTTACACACCTGGTGTTTTTACTTTAGTTTAAAGAATTTGAAATTGTTTAGTTAAAAATTGAGATTTTTTCAGCCTTCTCAATGGACCAAGACATACCGGACTACGATATTGATTCTGAGGATGAGAAATGGTTGTCGCAGCAGGCTGAAAGGTTGGATATAAGACCTTTGCAATACGAAGAAATGATGGATAGGTTAGAAAAGAGCAGTGGGCAGCAAGTGAGTTTTATTTCAGTTCTTACATACTTTTTCTATTCCTTCTTATGTATACATTTAACTTTATATGCATTTGATAACTTAATAAGAATTTTGTGCTTACAAAATGAGTTTCTACAGTAGTAATTGTTTACATTGATTTACAGAATATTTAATTTTAACTTTTAATGATATTTTAGTCTCCTAGGACTCTAGAACTTAAGTCCTTGGAATTAGATGCTTAACTTTTAAATTTTGAATCGTCTTATTGTTCAATCAATATAATTTTTCTATTAAAGAATCTTGTATTGGAACAATATTCAAATCTGTTCTTATTCCTTTAGTTTTATCTAGTTTCAGTTACAACTTTGAAATGGGGGTAGGGTGCATTGGAATTTTAATTTATCTTCACCTCTGTTGTAATGCTATCTTTGTTTCTTAAGCGACTTATGCTGTCATTATTACATTTTTCTCTTGGCACATTTTTGTTCTTGAGCTAGCCTTAGTATAAATAAGTTGTGAGTAACCAAACTTTTTTACTTATGTTTATTTTAGTTGCATTGAAATTAAAAGTGCATAAATTCAGTAGGTAAATACTTTTTACAGCTATAGAGATTATCTAAATTTTTGATAAATTTTTTCAAGCTGAGATAATTAATGTATTGATTTTGATTCCTCAATGAGAATTCTTTTTTCCAGGTTATCACTTTAAAAGAAGCCAAACTTCTTCTAAGGGATGACGATGACATCATCATTGCTGTTTATGACTACTGGTTAAATAAAAGACTAAGAACTGTAAATATTTTTTGTTAAATTCATTTATATACTTTTTATTATGAATATAATACTTTTCCTGCATATGTTATGGCTATACTTTCCATACAACTTTATGGCTTATACTTTTGAATTGTAATTTAATAAATTATTCTAAAATGCTTTAAATCTTGCAGCAACATCCTCTAATACCTCAAGTAAAAACAGAGAAACGTGATGGGTCAACAAATAACAATCCTTATGTTGCCTTCAGGCGGCGGACAGAAAAGATGCAAACACGAAAGGTATTAAAAAGTGCTTACATTTTTGCTTATTCAGTTAAGAAATAGGAATAAACATGATTTTTCTTAATTTGTTTGCTGCACTTTCAGAATCGAAAAAATGATGAAGCGTCCTATGAAAAGATGCTGAAACTTCGTAGGGATCTTAGTAGAGCTGTGTAAGTTTTGTTAATTCTCTGTGTCTCTTGCTTGTTGTTTTGCATAAACTGTATTTTATAATTGTATATATTTTTTCAGTACATTGCTTGAATTGGTAAAACGAAGGGAAAAAACTAAACGAGAATTGCTGCATTTGACAGTGGAGATAATGGAAAAAAGGTATAAGAAAATATCTAACAAGTGCCAGTTATAAAGCAGTTTTTTTTTTAAATCCAAGTTTTCATTTACATTTACATTATGTATTTTAGGTATCAGGCTCAAGATTTCAGTGGTCAGTTACTAGCAGAAGTGTCTGCAATCAAGCACCAAAGGCAGAGCTTCATTCCTGTAAATAGTAGTCAAGTTGTAATTAAACCAGAAACACGGGTAACAAAAAGCAAGGTATATAATTTTTTTGTGTGTGGCAGTTCATTAAATTTAAATTATATGTGTTAAAAAGAAAATGTTTTATTATTTATTGAAAATTTGTTTTTATTTTTAACAGCCAGTTAAAGGTGCTCCTGCAAAGAAGAGACAATACAAGAGGAAGAAGCCTGATAGTAGTTTATCCAAGATGACCATATCAAACAGTCATGGTC
>JAPMOR010103326.1:893892-954108 GCA_026543865.1 Argiope aurantia
AAAGCAGAAGTAATGATATACCATTAAGTACAACTTAAATGCAATATAATATCAATTACCTTAAACTTTTCCCAAACTTACAAATTTAACGTATCTATTCTAAATTAGGATATGTAATGTTTGTTGTCATTTACCATGCCACAGAACTCTAAATATTATTTAATTTCCGTTGCTTTTATTGCAAGGAAATCTGCTGTAATTTCATTGTTTTGTATTAGCATAAAAGGATATGTTCTGTTAAACAAAATGTTTTTTCAGTTTTAAATAGTTTTAGTAACCTTTAATTGTATGCAGTTGCTTCGCTGTTGATTGAAAACACACGAAATGGTAAAGTAGGTTATTATATTAATTTTTTTGGAAATTCCTTATTCTGTGTTTTCACACTTTTCCTCCTTGCTATGAAAGAAGTTTTATGGAATTCTGCTATTGGGAAAAGCATTAACTTAAAAACCATGCTATTAACTTTAAAAAAAATAATATGAAGACAAGCATTAAGTTATTAATAAGAAAAAGCGATTGAATTGAACCCTATGAGCCTTGACTGCCCAATATCATCCCGTTCGACAGAGACCTGACTTGGACGCTTTGGGACAGTTAAATGAATTCAAATGAGTGCTCATCGAGAAACACTTTTCGTCCCTTAAACTCATTTAAGCGCTCCAAACATTCGAGTCAGGTTCCTGTCAAACGGGTGGTCGGGGCTCATAGGATTAAATAGTGAAGAACAATTTATATTTTTAATCTTGTTACTGGTTAACTAAGTATTTGAATGAAGCATTGTGTTTTTTTTTAGATACTCTTGCTATTGTGTTGTATGTAAATAGGTGCAAGCATATACTTTCATCAGCTTTCCTCCCTCCCCAGTCAAACTTCACAAACTGATAAACTAATTATTTTGCCATTTTATTTTTTAATTAATTTTCAGTGGTGTAAATTTCAGCATTTTTAGAATCAAGAAATTTGATTTTATGTAATAATTCTGTAATACTTTTAACAGCTTAAGCAATTTGTTTTATAAGTATATTCATTTTATTGTTCAATTAATCATACTTATTTTACTTCTCAGTGTTTATGTTGGATGCAATTTATTATTTTATGAAGATAAACTTTTCTTTCTGCAAGTCTGTCATGTCTTAACCGATTTTGTTATTATTAAAAATTTTGATTTATCAGAATTTTAAATCGCATTGAGGCTAATGTGTATATATTCATGTAAAAATGCTTCTTATGCTTTTAATGGTTTTTACATATGACATGCATGCATTCCTAGAAACATGGCACTGATCACAATTTTTTTGTGTGAGATATAGATCAGATATGCTTTCTTATTAATCTGTTAATTCTCAATTTAATTTAAAATGCATGTTCTTTTAAATTATGGTAGGAATCATGATTAAAGTAAATGCTTGGTAAAATTCAGTTCTAAATTTCAATAAGTGAAAAATAATTTATTTAGTATGTTATAATGAAATAAGTATTTTAATTCCTTAACCCCCCCCCATATAAATCTAGGAGGGGCCTTCAAAATGTCACTTCAGTTTGAAAATCTCACTAGTAGTTGGCATATTCTAGTTAAAGTTATTAAAGTGTTTTATAAAAACATGATTTTTTGGACAAAGTAAAAAGTGGCTTGTTTAATGTTTAACTACAAAAAAAAAGAAAAAGATATATATATCTGTTCTATAAGCAGGTCATTGTCATTAACAGAAAAAAGTATTCATATAAAGAAGGAATTTAAAAATATTTTAAGCAGAGTATCATAAACATATCCTTAGCTATATAATACAATCTTTAAATAATTATAATTCATAATTTGTTAATAGATTTTCTTACTATTTGTATGTTTTGAAAATACTCGAAGGCACACAACTAGTGTGTGTCATTCATATTTGGATTTTCTTCCCCCCTTCTAATTTTAGAGTCAGTCGGACCAGGATGATGACAATGATCCCGATGGACCTTATGCATTTAGGAGAAAGAAGAATTGCAACTACCATGAAGTAAGCTTTTAAACAGCATTATTTTATTAAACTATTGAATTTTTATATATTTGTATGTAAGGTATTTAACATTTCTCCTTGTTCTTGTAGCCTCGCCTTGAAGGTCTGGGTAACTGGCCTTGGTGCAGTGCTGAAGAAGGTGGGTCTGAAGATAAGAGGTATAGGTTTTGTCTGACATCTATACCAAATTCTCATAACCGACCATCTTGTATTGGGTTTGCAAGGCGACGAATTGGTAGAGGTGGAAGGTAAGATTTCCTTAATTGTATTCTACTGGATTCATATTTGTATTTCAAACAATTATGAACTGGTTGATTAATAATTTTGGAGTTTTGAGCCTTTAACTGCAATATTTAATTTTTGTGTGCAACTTTCATTAATAATTGGACATGTTTGTTTTCAGGATTTTTGCTAGATACACAAAGCCAGAAATCACTATTTTCTTCATCCCTTTCCATAGAAAGATTCTTTTTTGAGTCATAAAAATGAAAGATCTATAATTTATTAGCTATTATTTGCGACGAAAAGTAGAAGATATTAAAATTCCAGATTCCAAAAAAATATATCAAAAATATAAAAAAAAAATGTAAAAGTACTTCTGCTTTTCATGGATTGTAAATACTAAAGTGTTAGTATTTATAAAAGTTAAGAAGAGAAAACTACCTTTTCAAAACCCACCCCATGGATCCACTTTGTGTGAATTGTCTACAAGCAGTGTTCTCCAGTACAAAAGCTAAATGTCAAGGATTTTTTTCTTCCCCCAAGGCAATTTCCATGCAATAATTATTGTATATTTAAAGCACAATGGCTTTCTTTTTTCTTGAACCTCCAATTTCTTTGTTATAATTTTTTTATGCCAATGCAAATTTTTTAACCTTCATTATAAATTTCCAGTTGCTATTGTTCTAGCCAATTCTACAGTAGTTAATCTCACTTTTTTTGTCATGCATTTTCAAGTTAATACTTTTCAATCTTCTGAGAGATGTTAATTTGAAATGCATGTTTTAACCTTAATTTTAATAATTCACTGGGGAACACTAGCTCCTCTTTCCTAATTTGATTCTCAAGTAAATATTTTATTTTTTAGGTATGAAATATCTATAAATCTGGGGTTTTGGTATTCTTTCCTGTTGACCATGTCCTGTATTTGCATTCTATTGACTTGTTAAATTTATTATATGAGTCACTGTTGCATTATAGGATTGTATTTGATCGGGCATGGTCACCGCTTGATGACCATTTGTCTGAGCTGGACAACATAGCGCTGTCTCCTCCAAACGGTCTCTCCTCAAGTAATGAGCTCATAACAGAAATTAGAACTGAATGGTAAATATAATTTTTAATTAACTTCTTTAATATGATCCATTGCAGTTATTAATTATATTTTTTTAATTGGTACGAATGTTAAATTCAAGATTTCTGTTGATAAGAAATTTATCCCTTACAAGACTGAAGCTGTAATAGCTTAGTTAACTATTTATTCTTGTATAATTATATTTCTAATAGTTTGGCTTTTTTTGAATTTTTTAAATTAAAGAAACTCTTAGATTTTTAGAAATATTATCTTAATACAAAAATAGTTATTTTTTACCTATGAAACTACTAATTTTGATACAGTATGTGACTTTAGATAAAAGATGTTTTCTATAAAAGTTAGCCATCTTTTTTTTTTTTTTTCTGCTTGATTAACCTAAATTAATTTTACTTCTGATCCTTATTAACAAAAACTAGACAAGTATAATTTCATTTCTTTATTATTTTTAATTTTGTCATTCAAACAGTTTTTGAATAAAGTTAAATAATTTGAAGTTGCAAAATTTGGGCTACATAGTTGATGTGACATTTCTTAACTTAATTTTTTCCATTTTTCATAAGCCACCTTTAGACATACAAGATATTTTGATTGATATGAACAAACATGATTCTTATACAACTTGTCAGCCCAGAACATTTTCCGTTTATTATTCATGAGCTATTACTTATTTATTCCAGGAGTTATTTCTTGGCTTATTGCAATTTTTATAAGATTCTTTCATTGAGTGTTTCAGCAAACGATCCAATATCCATTGCTACTTGTTATTAATTTTGAAAATTAATGGTTTTTAGTATATGTAAACTATAAGTCGCAGATTTGGCACTTAATGTCCATTGAAGTTTTGAAACTAAATCTGAACTAATATAGAACTTTTTAATAATCCCAGCTTTTATAAATAACTAGCCGCCTTTGGCGACCAGCTGGTTCGCCAGTATTACCTCTCGCAACAATTTTCAATTAAATATTTTAAGTAACTGGTCTCTTAATAGATTCCCAAACAAAACATTTTTAATCTTCAAATTTTGATAGTCATACCAAATTTATACTGTTATTCAGATCGTTTCGTTCAATTTACTGTATCTATTTTGCTAATTTGTTGTCATTTCCGGTAAAACTTCAACTTTAATTTAAAGTGGAAATGATCAAATTGCAATTAATATAAAGATATTTTTTAATAAAACCAAGCGTTTTATTTTATTTATCATCTATATTGTTATTTATTAATTATTATTATTGAATGAGTATTGCAAACAGAATCGGTCGATATTTAAGTCTTATGTGATCTAGAAAATATTTTTCATAATTTATGTAACATCTTAAATAATAATTCAACAAAAACTTCTCAGATTCAGCATAAAATTCAGTTTTTAGTTTTGCCTTCAAAAAGGATTGAAATGGAATCAATAATAATATTTTGCTCCGGCCTATAAATATATTAAAAAAATTATGAAGTCTAAATTTGCAGTAAGGTATCATATTCTGAGAAATATTCTGGACACACCAAATTTTAAATAAATGAATGAATGTTTCTATTTTCCACAATCAACTAAGACTTATTTATGAAGTTTCAAATGTTAAAAATTTAGAAAAACTCAACATTTTCATAATCTTAGGAAAATTAATCTTGAGAAACTTGCTCGCTGATTGGCGTATTTTCTTTGAAGCGATCGATGGGAAATCTAAAATTATCCTTTTTTTTTTATTGAATAGTGATATTCAAATTTTCATAAATCAGTCAGTTTAAGTGATTGGAAATTAACTCTTAAAAGACCGTGATTTAGTTGATTGGAAATTAACTCTATGACCACCATAAAATCTGTGCTTTCTCTTGTGGTGTATGCATTCTCCTTAATATCCGCTTGAATAAAACATCTCATACAAAAGTACTACATAGAACAAACACATCAAAAGTAAACATAACATTTCAATAGTTGCCAAAAACAAAATGCAATTAATAAGCAGACGATATTTAGAAAAGTACAGATATTTAGACTGGAAAATGAAATTATCTGAAATTAACAACACACGCAGACAATATTTACAAAAGTAAAAATATTCAAACCTGAAAAGGAAAATATATAAGTTATTCCATCAATAAATGCCATAATTTGTTTATATCTTCATTATTTTATGAGTCATTAAACATCAAAATGGGTCCGGGACTAAATAAACACCCTGTATAGAGAGTATAAAAGATCATAAAATAATTTTTCTTGAATTTATTTTTTAGAAAAAATAATACTTCATATTTGTTTCATTTCCTACAAACACATGCCAAAAATTATATTTTTGCAGATTTCATTTCTCCAAAGATTTAATTTATTTTTAATTGGAGCTTTAATCAATGTGATGGCAACACTTTGAAAAAAGCTAATTTTTTCCCATGAATGCGAAACATGCTAATTTTTTTATTTTTTACGAAAAAAATTATTGAAAAACATAGTTAAAATATTTATTTAAAAATTCATTAAAAATAGAAATTTAATTTTAAGATTAAAACATTAGTATCATTTAAATGATAAATTTTTGATCTTTAACTTCATGTAAAAATCTATTTTGTGCAGTAATATTTTCGGAAGTTATAGCAGAAACACGTCAAAATTTCGCTTAATTTTTAAATAAATAAAATTCTAGTTAAAAATTCGAAAAAATAACCCCCAGGTGCACATTTCCGGCCTCCAAGGTGTACACGTGCCAAATTTGGTAGCTGTAGGTTGAATGGTCTGGCCTATACAGCGCCAACATACACACACACACACACATTGAGCTTATAAGTATAGATTATTGGTTGAAAAATGAACCTAAAACATTTCTTACATCTCATGTGATTCTAAATTGGTTATTTCTTTTGACCAATTATGTTATTTAACTTTTAGTGAAAAATCAATAAAAAGAATTATGTAAATATCTGATTAAGAAATTGTATTATTATCAGATCCATAAATTCTACATATCTCTTGCCTGTATATTGTGAAATTTCTTTCATGTACTCCCTGTTAATAGTAAGCTGTATCTACAGCTTTAAATGAAATTTCTTGCAGCATGTGTCAAAAGTTAGCTAAAAATTATCAACTAGTGGCAAATGAAATAAATCATATGACTTGCTGAAATCATCTAAATTTTCTTTTCTAGCACAACCTAAAATCTATAAAATTGTGAAATGACTAAATGTTGTCAGTTCTTTTTTTTCTTATAGGCATAGAAATCATTCATCTATGATTTTTCTCCAAAATATTAAAACGATATATGATTAAATGTGACAAAAGGATAATACATATGAATAAATACCCATTTCATACTATCTGTACAACATCCATCTTATAATAGATTCATCACTATAAAAGTTTGACTTTTATAGTTTTGTGTATGAATAAATTGGGAGAGTGTTAGTTTGCTAAAATCAAAATCATGCTATTAAGCAAATTAAAACCTTTTTTATAAAAAATTTGAAAAATTAATATATTTAGTGTTTGTAAAATATATAATAAAGACTTTATTGGGTATTTTATTACACCAGAAAGTTGAGAATAAATTTTTAAATGCTAATTTTCAATTCTTGATATTCTATAAATTTTATTTTTAACCCTGAAATAATTTTATGTTGAAGCATACAAACATAAATTTACTGATTTTTTAAAATTGTGGAATTAATTTACATGCTTAAGATCTAAGGGAAGAGAATACCTTAAAAAAAATTATACTGGATTTCACCACTAGTGGTCTGTTAACTGAAGTACTGCCACACACAATGTATTCTTCATATGAATAATTAATACTTTTAAATTTGTTTTGTAACATAATAATTTATTATTTATTTATGGAAATTCTAAAACATAAATATTATCAATGAAAATACTTATACCATCTTACAACATGAAAAAAAAATCATAAAAGAAAAATAAACAGTTTTTAATGACATGTAATCCTAGAATAAAGCTAACAATGATAAGTTATTTATTTGGTATTTAGTCTTTAAATACTATATCAATCAAAACTGTATTCAAGTTATAAAATACAAAATTTAAATTAACCATTTAAAAATTAAGAAAATTATACTATATTAGAAAATATATTTAACATCCCCATAGTATAGTTGCTTGCTAGTACAAGAAGAATGCAACTGCAAAGTGTAAATTTCAACTATCCTATTTGTATAAACCTTACTCAAATGTAAATAAATTCCTCACCCACAGAACACATAGCAAATCCCTCTTAAATTATCAGCCACTTGACCGAGAGAGTCAGGGGAAGGAAAACATATGTTTCGCTAACATGGTTCAAGTGGTGGAGAATCTCGTGCTATAGGTGCACGGTGGTATGTCTCTGAAACCAACTAAAAAAAATGTCAAGTACAAAGAACTTTTCTTTCGTGATTTTATTTGAAAAAAAGGTGTATGTTGTAGATAGCTTTCATGCAACAAATTTATGAGTGCATTTTGAATTTGTTTTTTGCTTGCTGAAAGAAAAAAAAGTACTGAGAAGAAGCATTAAAAATAATGCTTTTTTTTTTACATAAGATGGATATTAATTAGTGTTCTAACATCTACAGGCAATTATTAAAGTTAAAATATGATTTTAGAGCCTTTGGTTTGGATCAGAAACCACACATTTAGAAATAATTTTTAGAAAGCGGTGGTTTCACTGTGATACCACCACACGTCAAAGGGTTAAGGGGACATTTTTACTGTCATTTAATAATGCTTGGATTGGATAATTTTCAGAATGTGTATCGGAACAATAGCCAAAGTAGAATCGCAATGTATGTATTTGTATAGCGAACCTAGAACATTTGTACATTTTTCTTTTTCTCTAGTTCTATTTTCGGATAGTTTCTAGATTTTTGAAATGTAATTGATTTCTTCCCCTCAAAAATCAAATATATCATTCAGAGATTGATAAAAAGAATGTTATTAAACAAAAGAATATAATTTTAAAATATTCTTAAGTAGTAATGTGGTGGTATGGAAGAAAATATTGTTTATTCTTGTAAATAAAATAGGCTGTGACGAACTGAAATATTCTTATTTCTCATATAAATTAATCTGTTTATCTAAATTAGCATAATAACTTCAATAGAACTTGGATCCAGTCCGAGTATGTGGTGGAAATGGTACCAGTAGTGGTTTTATTTCTAACCATTCATAAATTAGTAATTTTATCCTTCCCATCATTGTATTTCATGTACTTAAAATATTAGTTTTGAATCGCATTTTAAATATTTTACTAGTCATGTATTTATAAAACAGACTGATTATACTTCATGTTGGCAAGAAACTTCAATTTTAAAATAATCAAAAATGTTATTTTATAATTCTGAGATATTTTACATGTGTTTGTATCTGTATTAACCCGTTAACGTCCAACTTAATTTAAAATTGAAATTTTGTTAAAAACGTTTAAAATTAGGTTCTAAACACTTAAATTAAATATAATATGCAATTAAACTCCACACCATTAATTTAGGATCCAAAATAGGACGCTGGGCGGATATGGATGTTTTTGAACACTTAGTACTTCTCCTTTGTTTTTAGTTACTTGATTACGTTTCTTTTCCCAAACACTTGAACTTTAATATTTAATGCAAAATAAAATGAAACACAAATTTGACATTTTTTATTAAGTTTAAACATATTCACACTATTTATGGAAATTTGGAAAACATGTTGTACATAGAGTTGCATTACATTTCATTCAAAATGTGAGAGGTTTCCCAAACAATTTTGAATTTGGCATCATCTTTGTTTTTCTCTTTTACCAATTATATGGCCAACTCCATAACGTCTAACAGTGTTTATTTCCTTCACTCGAGATGAAATTGTATGACTTGGTCTACCGATTTGTTTTATCCTGTGTTGTCTTTTTTTAGATAGGCTATTGCAATTTGTCTCCTTACTTTCTTTGATACTCTTTTTCTCTGCATTTACCATGTTGTAAAAAAAACACAGGTATTTATAACAGCCATGCCTACAATTTGGGTAAAAATTGGCCAATACATTTTTTTCCACAGATTTTTGACATGTTTCTCTAAAAGCCAATCGTGAGAATCTACACCACCCATGTTTTTGTTATAATTTTTTACGAGACATGGTTTTTCGATTTTATTTTTTTGGCTTTTCCCTTTACACGCCTTGAAACAAATGTTAGTGGCTCAATTATGTCAAAATTTGTGGCAAGTTTAACACATTTGTTATCATTCCATTTTAAAGCAGTAATTTTATTTTTCACATCAAAGTGGAAATCATGTGAACCACGGCTTGTCTTTTTGAAAGTAGAATCAATTCCAAGGGGACAGTGCTGTATTCTGTCGCTTCTTATTGTTCCTGTTGCTCGAAACGTACTCTTTCTTAGGTCAACTAACAAATTATAGGAATTAAAGGAATTATAAAATAAACTATATGACTCTTGGGATCAGTAACTGTCTGAAGAATGTTTTTACAACTTGAGTTCCCAAGAGCTCTTTTTAAAGAACCACGGTAGAAGCAGCATCGACAACTTCCTTGCCGCAATACAAATCAAAATTATAGCAGTGGCCCTTGTTCCCACATAATGCCTACATCTTATACCCGAGTTTCAGTGTCATCAAAACCTTCTTCATCTGTTAATGCATCTACTTCAGGTGGCAAAGCAATCATTTCGGACTGTAATTCCTCCAAAAATAGATATTCTAAGCTTCCTCGACAGTTTTAAAAACTTTTTTCCGCGACATCTTGAGCACCTATGAAATAAACTAAATATCAGAAAATTTAACGAATCTGCCCAGCGTCCTATTTTTAGGACGGTAGTTTAAATTTGTAATTAAAACTAATAAAAGTAAAAATAGTTTTAAAACGTTATAAGATATCTGTTATTAGAATATCAGAAATACAAATTCTGAAAAAAATATTTAAACTTACCTTTAAAACCTTTTCGTACGATTACAATGAAATTCGGCAAGAAAAAAATCATGAAAATGGCAAAGTTTACATGTCTGCAGCTAGCTGAAAAATGCTTCCATCCAGTCCAAATCGGTTTGAGTAAGTAGGTGAACCCATTACTCTTCAGGGGGTAGAAAAAGAATAGGCGAGATGTTGAATTCATTTATAATGGTGAAAATGAACTGCCCTATAAATATGACGCTGGGCAGAAACGGGTTAACATGATAGATCAGATGTTAAGGGAGGGGTGTGTGATTTTTTTCCTTTTTAAATAATCAGAAATTGAAGAAATATCTGAAATATTATTAAATGGATTAATATTTTTAATTTACTCTTTTGTTTTGTTAATTCTACTTTTGTTTGAAAATACATTGAATATATATGTTCTTATACATTTACCCAATATTGTTAGATATGCAAAACTTATTCTTAGTAATTTTCTGGATTTTTTTTAACTACATTGACAATTGCTTTTATGTCTAAAAACATGATGAAAAGTAGTGTGAAGGGATATGATGCCGGTTATTTGATTGGCTGTCTTCTTGGGTTGTTGATTTGCAGTCATTAATGTAGCCTAGTCTTTTATTTTTGGGCTGTAATTGGAATTCTGATCACTAAGAAATAGTGGATATAAACTGATTGATGTTTATGTGTTCTTATTGTCCATTTTTTAAATTTTGCTGCATGTTTTAATTACAGACTTGCCAGTACTATAGTATTCTATTATTTTTTTCAGGAAATTCTTCCGACCAAAGACCTCCTCAGCATCGAATACCGAAAGTGAAAACCCAGACAATGGGAATGGAGCTTCCAATGAATTCAGCAGATGCAGGGCTGAAAGCTCAACCAATAAAACTCTCACAAATGAAAATCCTGTTGTGGACTTTGTAAAAAATTATCTAAATCAAGAGGATGAACTCTTTGAAATGCAAAGGAAGCAGCTGGAGCGTTTAAAACCTGATGAATCACAGTCTATTGTTCTATTAGATTCTGATCATTCCTATTCATCTCTACCCACCTCATGCTTCAATGTAGCACCAACACCCAGCAAACCTTTAGCTCAGTATCATCTTGTATCTGCTGAATTCTGTGATGAGAATGATTCATCAAACATTTCTGTTCAAACTACTACTTCTGCCCCTTTATTACAACTCCTCGATACCTCCAGTATTACATCTAATGTTAGCAAGGTGGCACTGACTAATGGGCCGGTTGTGGAGAGTAAGTATTCACTTTCTTTTAATTATAACAAAATGAAGAAATTATAATGGGAGTGAAATCATTATTATCAAATTTATAACTGAAATTTGTTTCATTTATGAACTTATATTTGTTCATAAATAAGATTTGTTGTAATTAAGATACAATTCAATGGTTCATAAATAATAAGATTTGATGGAAATTTAAATTTATCTTGTTCATAATACCTATAATTTAAAAAAAAATCTTTTCATTATATTCTGTTTTTATATTTATATAATATGGAGAAATTCTAAGTACATGTTAAAGTTTACATTTTTATACCTTGAAATTCTCTTTAAATTGAATTGGTAGAAAGTTACTGGCTTTCTATAGAAAAAACCAATTGCTAAATTAAAGACAAACATCAAATTGTTTAATGGTTATGAAATAATAGTTTAAAGTAAGCCTGTACTATTTGTTTTTATTACTAAAATAAAGTGTCAATTATATTAAGTCACTTCAATAACACACTAAAAGAAGTACTATTTTTGTCTTGATAGTTGAATTAACTTAAGGAAAAAGTTGCAATCTAATTGATTGGATGTTTTTTGTATAGAAATTCTGAATATATGATGACTACAACTGCTCTATGCATGTAGTTTGAAATAGGCAATTTTTTACTTACTTTTGTGGTGAAATCATTGTTTTTATTCCCACTTATATAGTTCTTAAAACTAATTTTAATGACTAAAATATGATATGCAAGTTTCTTGATCCAAAAAATGATCAGATAAAATAAATTCAAAGGAATTTAAAAATCGATATTCTTCTACAGCAATACTGCCTTTTCTGCTGATATATGTATTCTATAAATAAAAGTGGATTTTTTAGACAAGTTATAAGTTGTTAAAAATGCAAATTTCCATATATTTAAATTTAGCTCGTAAGTATAATGAAGTCTAAGAAAATCCCCTTCCCCTCCCCACTTTCTCATGATAATAATTAAAAACTTTTTTATTAAGAAAAAAGATTTTAACTGATTTCTTTCCAATTAATTGAAAAATTTGAGACATTTTTATGTTTTGCCCATTTACCTTTGCCAACCCTATTTTTTTTCTTCTTTCATACAAAATATAAAAAAGTATAATCAAACTCAAAATTTTGATGAATCTCCATATTTTGGATCTCTCCAAGTTTGAAAAACACAGTTTTGGCATTATGTCTATTAAAAGGATAACTCAAAAACAATTTGAACTAGATGAATGAAATTTACAATATGATTTTTATAACAAATTTGTATATTTCTATCAGATTTTGAACAAAATCTGCTCTGAGGTAATCTGTCCATCCAGCTAATCAAATATAACGCAATTAATATTAAACGAAGAGAGTTGGATGGTCGACCTGGAATGGTCAGGGAATCGGGGAAAGTCGCCTCTGAAACTGGAATTTCTTTTAAAATATTTTTTGATAATTATTATTGCAGTCAATAGCTAGCTGATCTTTTTTCATAAGTTGAATATAACATCTTTGGCAACCAGCGATGGTCATTTACTGAATATTAGAAACAAAAGCCATCGGTGTTTCTGCACAGATGCCTGGAAATGGGATATGAATTTTTGAAGGACCAGAATTTTCTTTTGCTGTCATTTTGCTTTGAATTATCAGTACTGTAAGTGCCTTCAATTCTGAAGTACACATACCAATTGTTTGATAGATTCTGCTTCTGCTCGCTGAATTGCAAACTACTTTGCTCATTACTTGTCTTTTATTCTATGTTATATACTTTATCTTGTTTTTAAAAAGGTTAATTTTTTCAACTTGATTTCTTACTTAAGGGAACAGTGGACTTCAAAATTAAAAATGGGCGAAAACATGAAGTTTTATTTTTGTTTCATCAAAAAAAAATGTTTATATATTTAACCAAAATAGTACCAAAAAATGTATTGTTCAACCAAATGAATATGTGCAGGGTCTAGAGGAAAAAATTACATTTGAATGATTTTTCTCGTAATGATATTGTAATTAGATATTTATATATTTGAAATCTTTCAGGTGTTTGAATTTTTGAGGAAATGAAACTGAAGTGATAATAAAGATTTTGGTTAAACATTAAAAGAAAATAGGGTGTGTGTTTTACATTTCAAGATTTTTTAGATAGTTAAAGGCCAATTTTAGTACAGAAAAAATATAACTCTTATGAAAATTTAAGTGCGCATAAAAATATTTCTAAAAAATGAGCATTTAATTGGAATTTCAAAATCATACACAGTTTTGTATCATATAAATTTATATTGGGTGATAAGGAAAAGGTAATAGAAAAAAGAAACTAAATTATATTGCCTGGAATATTTTGGAATTTTTTAAAAATATATATCTTATTTAATTTAAAAATGATAAATTTTATAAATCTAAGTGAATAGATTACAGAAGTGTTTAATAAAGACCATCTTTCCCTTAATGTAACTATGAGGGTTTATACAAAAACCGACTTTTTGAAAAACTGGTTTTCGAATTCAATATTTGTGAAAAACCAGTTTTAGCCGGTTTTTGAATTTTTGTCAAAAAAAAAATAGATTAGGAAAAAATATTTTATTTAATTTATATAAAATAACAAAAAAAAGTCAATATATAAAATAAAAATAAGAATTACATATACATATTACTTGCATAAAATAAAGAAAACTCAAACAAAAATTTCAAATAATATTTATATTTTCACTAATTTTAATTTTGCCTTAGAAAATAGGATTTAAAAAAAGCATAAAATATCCACTGAATAGTGGTTAAGTCTTGTTGAACACAATATTGCCTGAAATTGAAAATACACATTCACTAGCTACCAAACTTGGTTTTATAGCTTTCATGGCATCAAATAACATATCAAAGTTGTTTTGTTTTTTTCCCCCGTTCTTTTATTCGTTGACTCAAATAATGAAAATTTAGCTTTCAGTGTCTTGAGATTTTTGAGTTTTTCTTCAGGGTTTTCAAGAAACTTTTGAATTGATTTTTCCATGGCTTCTTAAAAAAAGCATTACTCTGAGTAGTTTCTTCGATTTTTTTCTCTTCATCAGAATTGGTTTCAACATAAGAATTCGGAAATTTTTTAGACAGTATCTTTCCAGATAACTCTATAATTTCTGTTTTTGAAGCTAAAAAGGTACACTAGATTTCTTCGCTGAACTTGAAATATGCAGATACAGCAAAAAAGTGTTGCCAATTCTGCTTCTGTCGTGAATTCATTCTTCTAAAGCTTATAATAATTTCAAAATTCTTTCTGTGTTTAAATTTTTTATTTCATTTAACAGAAATTCAGATATACCTTTTCTTGTTAATAAATTGTTATTTCATCGCCTAAGCCTTCAGCTGCTAGACAAGTCGGTCACAACCAATAAAATTTATTTATTTGTTTTGTTTTCTGAAGAAGAATATCTAGACATTCAGAAAAACTGGTTTTCAAATGTTTCCCATAATATTATAATTTGTTGTTTTGAAATGGTAGTGCGACTGGGACTCCAAATATCATTCATTCTTTTAGTCAGAATAATTTAGAAATAATAAAGCTGGTTATATTAGCATTCAAATTTACAGTGGAGAAGAAAGGGAAGAAAATTAATTACCATAATTATATGTATTACATGTCGACATTCTGAAAAAAGTTTTGGAGAAATTATTGCTTAAATAATAATTTACTCAACTTTTTTTATAATATTAAATTGCGAAACATTATTGCAGCATTATTAAAGAAAATATTTTACTTGTGTATCCTATAGGGAAAATGTAGCACAACCAAGGCTCAACTCACAATAATGCTGCAATTTTCAGCTTTAAAAGGCCTGTTATAAATTTTTTTTCTTAACTTTTACATGTAAGAAGTATATACAGAAATAGTATTGTAATCATCAAAAAATAAAAACAAATATTTTGAGATTGGAATGAAACATTAGTACTGAGTTTGAAAAGTAACTTTGTGACCTCCCCTGAGTGTGAAAAACATTTTTGGAATTATATTGGTCTGTCTGTGCACATATTCTCTCAAACATGCTTCGTGCTAATAGATGAAATTTTGCATGTTGTCTTTCTAACAGATTTGGACTATGTGAATATTTTTCAGGAGACCGATCCTGCTAGTTTCTTCTTCATACTTATACTTCTCGCTAGATTTTACTATTTTATTCTGTTGGATATCCTCTTATGTATGAATTCTGGGCAATGAGGAGGCAGACAAGGCTGCTAAATTGGCAAGTATTACAGCGATCACATCTATTCCTGTAGGCGACTTAAAGAAGCACACTAAAATGCTTCTTTATTCCAAATGGCAAGCTCAGTGGGACCTTGAAACTAATAATAAATTGCATGCTATTAAACCTCATCTACAACCATGGTCTTCATTACCGAATTGAAAAGCAGACTTGGTGTTAACCCATTTACGTATTGGGCATACTAGATTCACCCACCTCTACTTGTTGCTAAATAACACCTCTACTTGTTGCTTGAACAACCACTTCTGTGTACTCAGTGTGACTGTCAAATGTCTGTCCAGCATATATTGTCAGAATGTCCAAATTTGAATGCTTAGCATTTACTTTTTTTTTTAAAATTCGAAACACGAATATTCTATTACTTTTCTTACTTGGTGAGACATCACATACTCAAATTTTTGAAGTCTATCAAATTTATGCACTCATTGAAACTTGTTTGTTTTTGAGTATTTTTGTGCACTATCCGTTTTTGAGTATTATATGTTAATGTGGTTTTAACCCTAGTTTAGCACAGCATAGTCAAAATTATGGCTCTTATGCCAGAAAACTTATCCAAAGTAATGGAATTGCATGTAAAATATTATCCATCATTGTAGTCTAGGTCTAATTTATTGTTAGATACTAGAAGAACTTATTTTTCAATTTTTCATCAGACCTTTTATTGCTTAGGAGTTATGTCATATTGCTTGTATTTTCTTTAAGCATTTTTGTGTGCATGCGTGCGAATGTATATGCTCTGTTTTTCTGAGTGTTGGGAAATAATAATCGTTTTTTAAATTAAGGGATCTTGAAAGCATCATGCAAGTGCTATTGCTAATATTTTTTTCCATTAAAAAAATCTTTAAAAAGTATCCTACAATCAGTGAAGCTGTTTGGGATAAAATAATACTAAACACAATAAATTAAAATTAGTTGTCTGATATGTTATTCAAATATATATTTCTTCAATACTTCTCATTTTTCTAAAAATAATGTTAAAAACATTAACATTTTTCTTATTCAATTTGATATATTGGTTGTTCCAGAAACCCGAGACTAACTTTTTGTTGAATGAATAATATTAGCGTGTTTTCATATTTCTTTTTTAGGCTTTTGTTTTGTACATCAGATGAATTTCCCTGCCTCCCCCTGTCCTTGTCATTTTGATCCACATTGTTGTAGTTTGAAACATATATTTATTCTTTGTTTGGTAATTCATTTTTCTAGTTTACCTGCAGTTGCGTATACTGAAATTACATTGATAATCAAAATTTACTATACTGTTAAATATGATATAATTATTTCCTCTACCATCTTCTGTCTCATCCCTATTTAAATAAAACAATACTTTCTGATGCTTGGGTATTTGCATTTAAGTTTTCTATATCTGAAAATAGAGAGTATGTGAAATTGATAAAAATTTATGGAATTCATTCATTCCATCTTCTTTTTGACATTTAAACAAAAATTAATTTTTATATAAAAAAGAACAGTTTAGTTATAAGAACTAAATTTTTACTTTTACTAATCTATATTATATAAAGAAATCATTCTCTGCCCTTGTGGAGTTTTTTTTTTTTTTTTTTTTTTTTTGCTATGTTTGGTGAGCTAAAAGTTAATGCAATTTTGCTGTCATTGAATATTTTTTATTTTATTTTGATGCTGTATCACTTCCCTTTAGTTCAAAAATGCATATTTTTGCCATTATTTTCTTATTGCTATTTTGTGTGTGTTGGTAAATGATAAATTTTCTGTTAATGGTATTATTCAATTGTGATTTGAAAGTTAGTAAACAGCATAAATAAGTAAGATTATACGAAATGAAAATGGATATTTTCATTCTCGAGTAATCTGCCAGTATGCATATGATTTTATATTGCATCTTGAATAAATTTGGATAATCAGTTCTGAGAAAAGCCCATTTGGATGAGCACACACTTCTATTGTTATATTGTGTTTATTGATTAGTATATTTGCAAAAATTGGTAAATGTTTACAAAAATTATGCATATTTAAAACTTAATGATTGAAAATGATTCGTTTTAATTTTTTAATTTTCTATCAATTTTTTTTAAGAGTAGGATACCATTTTTTCATTGTATTAGGAATGTACTGTGCAATACATAAGAGAGAGATTCATTCTGTAGATTATAGATACTTCCAAAAAAAAGTTTTTATAAACCTGGAAAAACAGGAAAAATCAAATAGTACTAATGCTGGCCACCCTTATTATTATTATATACATTTATCTGATCTTATTATACCGACATTCTGTTGAATAATATATTTTTATTTAATTGCATATGTTTGCACTAAGTACTTTTAAACAACTGATTTGTAAAATTAATGAAGCATAAGAAAGATTTCTGAAAAATTAACTTTAAAAAAAGTGCAAACATTTTCTAGCTTTCTATTATATTTTGTGTAAATACTGAGTAAATCAGGGTTATATAAAATTCTGTATAGAGAGTTGATGCAAAAGCCATTTGCATAGACAGATTGATATGGCATGTTAAAAATTCATGGTAAATGTTTATTTGTGTTTGGAAGATTTAAGTACTGTTCAGCAACAGATTGTAAAACCCTCCGTGTTTTTGCGCATGCATTAGGCTGGATTTAATTCTTAAAAATAGGGGTGAAAGGAGGAGATGTTTACATTTACTAGTATCTAATAGGGGAAATCCAAGGTGAAAGGGAATACCGGAAATGCACTCCTCGTTCCACGTCTCACCCTTTAACGAGATGGAGTCGTCTCAGAATCCGTTGATGAACAGTACAGTATGTTCTGGTTATTGCTTTTATATGTTAATTGATGATCATTGAAATAAATATCTGCTTAGTAACAGGTTGATTTGAATTTCTTGCAGTTCTATTAAATCCATCATGTATAAGATAGATTCATCTGGTACTTGAAGTCGTAAATCAAAAATAAAATTCCGAAGTTCGAGATTAATAAATCTGCCACTTTTTAAATAACAGGTTCTGTTCGTTTTTCTGAATTAAGTATTTTTGCTTCTCTTCTATGCTTTCATTTGTCCTATTATTTATTAGTTTGGATGGGCGTTAATCATATTTGCTAGTGATTAATAATATACCTATTCATTATTCCTGCAATCCAGTAAGATGTAATGTTATATTTAGTCAGAATTCTATAAAGTGGATGTAACATCCATCCTTTTAGGGTGCAAATTTTCTTTGTTTATGCAAATATATAATTTTTTTTATTTGGAATTTTTCATTTCAAAGTGGTTTTATTCATATTGGTTAAAACTGTTGAAGAATTTTAATTGTTCCTGTAAAAATTTGTAATATTCATTTTCATACTGATTGATATTCCAGTGGTGATTACCAATATTAAACTGCTGTGAAGCATAAATGATATCCAATAGAAAAAATGATTATGATTGAATAAAAGAATATTTAGGGGATGGGGAATTCAAACTAAGAGTTAATCTCTGACCCGATTAATCCCAGCAAAACTTTCTATAGGTGTATTAGTATAGTTAAAAATTCTCCTCTTTGAAAGTAAAAATTTTGTTCTCTTAGATTATTTTTAAAAATTATACTTACACAATTGTTATATAATCATACATACACAATATTGTTATACTTCTATATTACGTTTTGAATCAATAGATGCAATTCTTCAGAAATTAAGAAAATAAGCATTATTGATAATACAGTTTCAATTTTTAAAATTCCTTCTTTAAGTGAAAGAGATCATAATATAGGAAGATAGCACAGCCTTCAAATGATAAATCTAATTAAAAAAATTTTATTAATGTAGTGTGAATGATAATTTTTAATATAATTTTTTAGTATGTTAAGGGTGAGTTAATAAAGATGTTTTTTTTTTCCCCTTTCTCTTGTTTTTTACTTTTATAATTTGCTCTGTTTGAGTGAAACATACAATATAGAATGTTTTATAGCATTTGATAACTTTTCATCATTTCCTTAATCTTTATCTCTTTAATTTTTCAGAGGGAGGCGATGGGCTAGTGAATGACAGCAGTACTCTGGAGAGGCATCGTAAAGAGATTTTGGGCACGAGTATAGAATCCCTTGTGAATTATTCCCAAAATTCAGTAGTAAACTCGTGCTTACCGGCAGTACCGTCCATTGACCTTGGAGGTGGGGCTGCTAGCCATTCTAGTGACACTATCCATGTGATAAATTCAAAAACCTTTAGCACTCCACAGTCAGCTTTGAGGTTCTCCAATATAGAACAAAATGGAAATGAAACGAGGTTTGTATAGCTAGCGTTATTCTTATTGCTGTCTACTAGAAATTATAAATTGTATACAAAATTGAAGACTATTGTGATATATCACTCTATAAAATATTTCATTATTTGCATTTGCTAGGGATTAATTTCCCCCTTTTATTCTGTTTTTATATTTGAAGAAATTTTTTATTGTCGTAACTTATATTGAGCATATATAACTGAAATTTTCATATGATTGATTTAAATACCATGCAATTTTATTTGATCTACTGTTAATGCCACCCCCTATTTTTGGGTGTTATTTAACTCCTAATTTATGAAATACTAAGTTAAAATATTTTGCTATATGTATATAGTTTTTATTTTGATCTTTGAAAATGGATTTGTAATTTTTAAAAAGAAAGAATGGTTGGTTAATGAAATACTAGGAATGGGTGATCACACAATTCTTTGGTATCAACATTTTCAGAAATGGTGAATTCATCTAAATGAACTGTCGATTTATGTTGAAAAAGAACACAGATCTTTATTGGTAATCTTATAATAGTTGACTTAATTTTTTTTTAAAATTGAGTTCCCCTTTCTAATTTTATGTTTTTGTCAAAACCAAAGCGATGGTATTTGTTTTACAATAATAAATGATGTATAAATATAGAAATATTAAAAATTTAAACATACATTCTTTAAATTTTGAAATATATATTCAATAAAAACTGCATTATTATACAAATTCTATGCTTAGAAAATAACCAGGTGTATGCAATGTATATTTATAAAGGTGCTTAAAAATGCTTAATTTTTGCAGAAATTTATCCCTGTGCTTCCTGATTTAGAAACTCTCGGTAGTAGTTTAATTCATTGAAAAATATGGAACATTAAAATATAAGCATCGCAAGATTTAATTGTTGTGAAGATCAGATTTTTGTTAGTATAGTTTATTACTATTACTTGTCCTCTGAAAGCAAATTAATCTGGAAAGAAATCTTATTTTATAAATTATGTATTGATTTTTACCAAAGCTTTTAAAGAATATAGGTATGAGCTTAAGTTTTGCTGGGGATTACATTATGTTTTAATTCTGCGAATAAAATAAATGTTGAATCATTAACTTTGAAAGGTCTTAAAAGTAACATTCTTATAATTTCAAAAATATTTTCTTAGCTGAAAATGGTAACTAGTTTCTGCTTTTGGAATATTCCTCTGATGAATCAGTCAATTCTGGGATCTAAAATACGCATTTTTAATAATCTATTTTTATTAAGTTATCACTTTGACATTCTGCAAGTTTTAAAATATTAGTTTTAAATTGTTTACTCATGTCTTTTGAAAATATAAGGTGGTACTTTTAATTAAATTGGCATGTTTTTTCAACTCCACCATAATTCTTACATTTAAGTAAATATGCTATCAGGACCTGAAAAGGAAATGCTTCAGCTACAAATAAAATAATAAATCCTCACATAAAGAACATGCTGCATCTATGTTGTTTTAAAACAAATTTGTTACATGTTTGAAGTGCTTATAATTTTTTGAAATGTAAAAAGAAAGTTCCTTTACAAAAGTAGAAAAATTTTATGAAATAATATGTTGCTTGAATAACTGAAAATAAGAATTAATGTAATAGATAAGAATGCTGAAAATGCTCAATTTAGTGCTCATACATATGAAGGAACTAATGCTGTCAATGAGGGAATGAATCAGGTTTGGGGGGGGGGGGTACTTGCAAAAATTGTTATGAAAACTAGTCCATTGATTATTTATGTTTTAAAAGATTAGAAAGATACTTATACAAACATTTAGAAAGATACTTATACAAATATTTTTTCTGAAAATGGCAGAATAAGAAACACAATATATGGAGAAGGATTTGTTTATGTTGGCCATTAACTTTTTTAAAAATCGCTTGCAAATGAGTAAACATTCAATGGAAGTTTTTTTTATTATAATGAGATTGAATTGGTTTGTCCTCTCTTCTAAAAAAATAATGAAAAAAACACCTTCTGTCGATGCAGATAACCTAACTGTTACATTACCAGCACTTATTGCTCAAACTGAAAAATAAATAAAACCTCATTTTACAAACATTTGTATTGGTAATGATTGTGTTTGAATTTTTGAAATACGGTACATTAATAATAGACTTTTTCCTTCAGGTTAAAGCAAGAGTTATTCCTAACGAAAGTGAAAGTGGACAAAGTGACAAGTGAAAGTAGTGTGTCTATGGATGTGACATGACACTTCCTTTCATTGTCTATAATGGAACTAACTAAAATAATGTTCAAGGTGAGACTTGTACAATTTCTCTGGACACTGATGGGCTGTTAGCAGTCCCACTCCCTCCCCCCCTTCACGGACGATGCTTCACAATGTGTTTGGAACTTATTTAGTATATAACTCAGGATTATCACAATTATATATCTATAAATAAATATTACTATTCTGAATCCATCATATTGCTAGGAACATGTTTGTTTAGCTATACAGATCTGTTAATATGTAAATAGGTGTATATAAGTGTTCTGTCTTATTTTAAATTTGCATTCACTCTTTCAGAGTGATGTTTTTGTGATATTTGTCAAACTTTAAGAAAGGAATAAAAAAAAGTGTTTGTTTTTTTCACCTAAGTTATGTATTTATATAGTGTGGCATTTGTGCTTGTCATTGCTCATAAAGCTTTGTTCATGACCAATTGATGTAGAAACTGGTATTTTAATTCTACAAGTTTTTCCTCGGCCATATATGGGAACTTTACAGTAGTTTATCAATATTTATTTTCATAGTTAAATGTCTTGTTAGTTTATGGAGAAAGATAAATAGTGCTGCCGGTGTTTTTTTATTTGCCAAATATTCATTTATTTGATATCCCATTTTCCATTACTCCATGCACATCCAATTTACAGTTTCTTCCTATTCTCTTGGTCTTTTGTTGTTAAAAGCTTTTGCAATGTCATATTTGTGTTTTAGACAATCTTCCAAAACCATTACATTTGTTTTCATTTTTGTTTGCATTATATATTTATGATGTGATGGGCTCCCATTGAAGGTGTGGTTGTCATTTCATAATACTGAATAATAGAATACTTTTTATAATTTGACTGTAAGAATTAATCTTATCAGGACATAATACTTGGAGATAACTAACAATTATTGCCTATCAATGTTTGATATATTTTTGAATTCAAAAAATTGTAGGTAGGTGTAGGTTCTGAATGTTATTTTCTTTGCTATTTTGATAGTTACAAGTCTGCATAAAATTGCAGCAAGTTGTTTCTCATGGATATATAAAAACAATTATACAAGACAGTACAGAAATTATTCATCGTCATGTGTTTCTATAATGTTGGCTGCAAAATGCCATTTGCTTAGAAAGTTCAAAATGTATAATTGATTTCATTGTCATTTTCTTTCCGTCATATTGAAAATATACTCCAGTGGTTTCTTTATGCATCAGATTCATTAAATTTTCATTTGATTTAAAATGATCATTAATGACTAGTTTTGTGGTAGACATTGCTTATTTTAATTTTCTTTTAAAGGATAAAGTATTCATTTTGATGCATGTAATTGACTTAGGCAGAAGCTTAATAACTTGCATTTTTTATAACAATAGAAAATACATTAACCATAATTTAGTTTGATATTATCTGTGGATTTTTTTTTTTTTTCAGATTTAATTTCTATTAGGAATTTAGTTTTGGGGTCAAAATTTATGCATTGAAATTTCTTTTTAAAAAAATATTTTGTTATCGAGTTCTGCTGAAGGTCAATAAAGCTGGTTATTATTATTTTTTTGTATGTTTTGTAATAATTTTTTAATAAAATGTGTTTATGAAATGAAATATAAGAATACTTCGGTTTTCAGAGAAAACCAATTTTTGTAGGTCCTAAAAATTTATGCTTATTTAAATGTCATAAATTCCCTACCACTTCCATTGTATTTTTCATTTCTTAGTCATTAACTTTGAAACTTTTACTTGTTTTTACTCTTATAATCTCAATAAAGTGTGAAGTCTGAAGAGTGAGCCCATTGCAGCATAATGAATATTCGAATGTGTCCATGTGTATCATCTCATTGGTTGATTGCAAATGGGCTCCAACATTCACTTGCAGTATCCAGTTCGTATTTTAAAGATTGTGCAAAGCAGTGTCACTTGTTCGGGTTTACTTCCCCGATGTGTGTGTGTATAATAAATTCTTTTGTAAATTTGTATAGGCATTGTACTTTAATTATCCATATTTTCATTGACAAAGTAGTGATGCATTCGGGACACTTAGACCATGGTTTTTAAATTGTGTGCAAATTGTTCCGTTTTCGAATGCTATGTCTAGAGTGCAAGGTTATACTGGCTTGCTTGAAACTAGTGTGTTAACTTCAACAGTGCAGCTCATATATTGTACATTTTGTATTTTTGTATGTATTGTAAATAATGGAAGAGATGTTTTTTGATATTCATAGCACCGTGACAAAATCCCTGTTAAGTGTTGTAAATAGAAACTGTAAGTTTCTTTTAAAAGATTAAAAACTACTAGGATAAGTGAGATGTACACTTGACAAGATTTGTGATACTTAAGAAAAAGAAATTCCTCAATATTGCCATGTTTCTTGTAGCCATTAACAAAAATAATTCATCTATGTCATTCATTCTGTATTTTGCAAGAATTTCAAGGTGCTACATATTTCATTTGTTATACTCATAGTCTAGAACCAATGTACATGTTCTTTTAACTTTCTTATCAAGTTGTAATTTTAGGTTTTTACAATAATTGTGCATGCTTGCACTTAATTTGGGGATGGAATTAGAAATTTCACCAAAACTCTTGCATTTTGTTGCAATTTTTGATGTTCTTTAAAATTATTGGTATAGAAAAAAAATTAAAATAAATTAATAATTATGTTTTTTTAAACGCTTCTTATAAAAATTTCTAATTCTTAATGTACCTATTTGATTGGTATATTTTTAATTCCCCCCTCCCTTCTCTAACAATTTTTTTTTTTTTTTTGATTAAGTTGGTTCCATTTTCATTTTAGCTCTAAATTAAATGAAGTATAAACAGATAATCCATTTTAGTGATATGTAACACTTATGCATACTAAAGAATATGCTATCTTTATGCATTTAATATTGTCTTTGGAAACTTCAACTTGGTATTAGAATTATTTTTATTGATGCTGTAGTATTTAATTTTTATAAATCGAATTCAAGTTCTTAATTGTTTAAATCTTTGTTTTATAATTAGCAATAGCCTTCTTTGGTACTAATAATGTTTAAAAAATATATACTCTATATATAATATAAATCATTCTGTTATGTATTCTTATATTTTCGTTCCGACTATGGGAAAAAAAGTTTTGATTTTTTTTTACCACTGTCATGATAGATTTTTAAAAATCACCACTCTCACCTAATGCTAAATCTTGCAAAGAGAGGTATAGCTAAATAACCTTGCTCTATGTGAATTTGTTGTTGACTTTTTCCAAAGATCCATTGTGAATAATTCCGACTTAAGTGTTGATGTGCTGATGTCATTGTGAAGCATCCAGATGTAAAAAACAAAACAAAAAAAAAAAACATTTCTTCGTGAAGGACTTTTGAAGACTGAGATCCCGTTCTAGGTATCCTATGTTGGCCTCATTGCATGTTGTATGAGCAACTTTGCATTTCTCGAGGTTGTGTAAAATATGTTTTGTATTTACTTACAAAAAATGGAAAATGCTGATTGTATCATTGTAAATAGCACTATAGATTCGCATGCAATTAAAACAATCAGTTTGATTGAAATTAGTTGTCTTTGGTTGTTTATTGTTCATTTTGTTTGTCAGAAAATCATGCATTTGTTAGTTACTGTGACTTTTTTTAAGTAAATTTTTTTAGAGCTTTTGAATAAAATTGTATTGATTTGAAATTTTTCCTGGTAAACATATAGATTATAAAAACATTAAACTCATCAACATAAAACAGATCCATACTCTCCAAAACTGGTTCAAGTTCTGCTTTTACAATATTAATAAAAAATAGGGGCATCAAAAATGACAATGGATTATAAGCATTGCATTTTACTGTGGACAAATATTGAGTCTTTATTTAAAAATATAAAATTCATACATCTAGCATTGGCATTTTCTGCCTTTTGTTTTATTATAATACAGAAAATAGAAAGTCATTTATTAACAAAGAAGTTTAAAACTTAATAAAAAATTTAATTTTTTCTGTGATATTCTAATTAGAAATACAGGTCTATACAAGAATAACTCAAATAAGTCTTTCTTATATATTTTATTATAAATATCCATAAGACATGCTAATATCCATTTTGACATGTAAAATTATTGCATCATGAAAAATGGTCCTTTGACATAATTAAAAGAAAATTATTAAAGCTATTTAAGTTTGGTGAATGAAAATATATTAATATTTATAGGCTGCTTAATGATGAAGGCAAAGGAGTCTTTTCCTCTTTTAATTTTAAAATAAGGCAGTTTAAGTTGCATTTAAATGTGGTGAAAAGTAGTTATTTAGTTTAAATGGATGCATATTATAAATTTTTTGATAGGATAGTAATAAAAAAAAAATATTCTTGACAGGTATGCGAGTGTCGTCCCTCTAAATTTGATTTTGAATTATTTTTCTTATTAAATCTTAATAGAAATTTCATATATGAATAGCTGTGTAAGTCTTTCGTTAATTTGTTCACTTAATACTTATACATTCTACCTTATTACATTATTTTTTTTAATAAGCAAAATGCCTGAAAGTTATCTCTTATACTGTGAAAAATATTTCCGTAGTTAGAAAATTCATTATTGAAATTTTGAATCCAAGCCAAAAAAATTGTTTTTGGTATTGTCTATATAAACACTATTCTAAACCAGGACAAGTAGAAGGAAATTTGAAATTTAATCTTGCATCTGTATTGAAAGTCTATGTAAATGGATTTTCTATATGGATTGTGTAATGGATAAAGATGGGCGCAATTTCTAAAAGCATTTTCCATGGGATGGAATTTAATTCAACATTTGCTTTATTTTGACATTCTGAATGATATGGATCCTATGCAATCCCCTTTGTTTTCTTGATCAAGGACCCAATTGATGTGTATTTCTCGATAAGCATCAATTTTGAAGAATATATAAATAAAGGAAGATACTATGGTGCCTCAAAGTGTATTATTATATTGGCAGTTGTAGTATGTGATGGTAGGATCAATGATTGTTGAGTTCTTGCCACATAATCAAGATTTTAGTAAGCTTTGCGTGCAAACAGGGGAAATTATCTCCCCACGATAAATTTGTGCTATATACACAATATTGTCATGGGGGCAAGGGGACCTTGCATTTTGTGAACAATGATTCCCTTTTGTAGAAAACCATCTTAATCCAAAACTGCAAGATTTTACTAATTTGTGAGTATTTAAATGAAACATGTCAAACAACGATCACTCCCACAAAGGATGGAATGATCATTGTTGGATCCACAGGTGTAACTTTGATGTTAGTACAAGGAACGTTTCTCCTGACACTATTATACATACCCTTAAAAAATGCAAAATTTGGTATCAAAACATATGTTTAGTAAATGGAGTACTTGCTATATATGGTCATCTTTTAGTTACTGAACAAATGTCACTGGAACTATTGGAAAGAACAAAAGGATTTGCTTGCACCTCTATAAATTAAGCTTAAAAATCGGGAAAAGTTATATCAACTGGATGTAGAAAAACTTGTCGCTTTGAAATGAAAAGACAAAAAGAAAGTTACATTGTCATTTTAAAATTCTAAAATTTAAGCAATGACAAAAAGTAAACAAATGCAATGGTCTTAGTTGATTACTACAAATTAATATGCTCAGTGGATATTGTGAATCAATAACCTTCTAGTTATAAAGTATTAAGAATTGTTGGGGTGAAATGCTACAATTTATTAGATTAATTAAAAATAAATTAATTAATCCAATCTAAAGTTTAGACTAGATTTGATTGATGTAATAGTTACTAAATATTGTTATGAATCAGAAATATAGTTCCTCTGTTTAAGAAAAAAAGAGCTATTTTTAATGAAAGTCAGGTCTAATACAACTTGTCTAATAATACAGGTCTTGGCGACAAAAAGGAAGGTTCTGGAAAGCATAGGATATATAGCGATATCTTGACTAGGCTTTCAGATCCCGCTATTGTTCTGGAAAATTCTTTACCTTATTGGAGGACATATTTAAAACACGTGAAATTTCTCTTTGGAGTGACGATCATATAAGGGATTTTTTTCTGTGAGGAATCCAGACTTTTGTCCAACAGTATTGCCACTCGTCCCCTTATTTTGAATTCCTGCCTGAAGGTGAGCCTTGAGAAAGTCTTCAGGCCGGATTCTTATTTTATTTGGTTTAATTTTGATTCTTTTTTTCCTTATTAATTTGGTTTTTATTACTAATTATCTAGATTCATCTGTGTTTTAGCAGTAACTCCATTTGCGCTCTCTAAATACAATGGTGCTTTTTCTGTTTTTTACTTTTCAGTTTGATTCCGAAATAATTTTAATTTTAGATTGTTTCAATAATAGATTTTAATTTCATATTGCTTATATTTTTGGTTACTTATATAATACACTGGTGTGCAAAACTTAAGCAACAGGTATGTTTTTTGCCATAACTTCACGAGAAATCATCTGAGATACATGAAATTCAGAAATGAGATACAGCATTTTGTTCTGAAAAAATGACGAAAGCATAGTTGCGCGGAAATAAATACAATGCATACAGTATGGAATCAAACAAAAAAAGGCTTTATTGAACTCATTGTATCGTTACACATGATTGTCTGTCCAAGAGGAAGAACAGCAAGCAGATGTTCCTTAGTATAGGATATGCCCTCCCCTTACTGCAATGGTTGCTTCGCACCGTCTCCCCATACTCAGCATCAGATTGTCCAACAGTTCTTGAGGTAAGAGTGCCAATTCCTCAATCAACATCTGTTTAAGTTGTCGGGTGTTCCCAGGAGGATGTAATCGTGCCGCAAGGCGTCTCCCCAAAGCATCCCACACATGTTCTATCGGATTTAAATCAGGGGAGCACGCCGGCCAATCCATTCGAGTGATATCTTCACTTTCCAGGAGCTCCACAACAGCATGAGTCCTGTGTGGCCGTGCATTATCATCCATAAAAACGAAGTCTGATCCAATGGCACCTCGGAACAGACGCACATGGGGAAGGATCACCTCCTGACAATAGCGATCTCCAGTTACAGAACCTCTATCGAAAACGTGGAGCTCAGTCCGCCCGTTCATCAAAATGATTTCTCGTGAAGTTATGGCAAAAAACATACCTGTTGCTTACGTTTTGCACACCAGTGTATATATATACTAGCCGCCTTTGGCGAGCAGCCGGTTCGCCAATCTTAATGCTTGTTAAAATTTTAATAGTTAAATATTTTATGTAATTCCTACTTTAATAGCTTCTTCATTAAAATATTTCAAAACTTCAAATTTTTATAGTCATATAATTCACTCATAATATTATAAAGGCCTTCAGTCATAACGTAATATGTATCTCTTTAATTTTCTGTTAGCTCTCGTAGATTTTATGCTTTAAATTAAAGTGGAAATGATTTATCTGCAGTTAATATAATATTTTTTTACTGAAACAAAGCATTTTTTTTTATAATATGATTACTGAAAACAGAATCACTGAGCATTTAAACCTTATGGGCACTAAAGAATATATTTCTTAATTTATGTAATATCTCGAGAATTTGTCAACAAAATTTTCTCAGATCATCATAAGCAGATTGATTATATAACAGTGTTTGATTTTAAATGCATCAAACACTAAGAAAATAAACAGAATCGTTTAAAATATTCGGTCGAAAATAGGCTTACAATAACTATAAGCATGTACAAAAAATATATGACTAAATACAATTTAATTACAAAAGCATAAAACTAACCTAAAAATAATTTAAATCAAGTCCGCATCCGTTGAAAATAGTTGTCAACAATCAGAACATAATGTGCATGCTTGAATTTTCAACGCTACTTACGGTCACGCAAATGCGTGAATTTTCTACACCAGTTGAGGTAACGCTACGCAGATTAGAAATTTTTAATTTACTTTATTCTGTTTTATTTTAATTCAAAAGTACTTCAGAATGAATCTAAAAGATCGATTAATTAATAATGTCTAATTTTAAATGCATCAAATACTAAGAAAATAAACAGAATCATTTGAAATAATCGGCTGAAAATATGTTAAGCCTATCCTTTTTAGCGTGAGAAAAAAACTAATGTCTACTCATTTGGCGGTGGGGAAAATAAGATTTTTTGGCGAGAAAGGTAGTTTTTAATTAATGATTAAAATTCTAATTAAAAATTCAAAAAAAAGGATACCCCAGGTGTACATTCCCGACCTCCAAGGTTTGCATGTGCCAAATTTGGTAGATGTAGGTCGAACGATCTGGCCTGTAGAGCGCCAACGCACACATTGAATATATATATATATATATATATATATATATATATATATATATATATATATATATAAACATTCGAATGGTACCATTCTAATTAAAATCGCGTGCACCTCTGAGGATCTGAGTTGCAGATACATAATTCTTAAACCTTTTGTAAGGGCAGATTGGCCTACTACTGCCAATACTAGAAACTACTCTGGCAGACGCTGAAGCATATCCTTAATTTCTAAATGTATAGTTTACATTCGATCATTTTTTAAAAACCTTTATTTCACTGGACTTGTAAAATTGATACTTCTTGATATGTTAGATTTATTGTATATTTATGTATTTCCGATTATTTTTCTGTTTACATTTTCTGATGATAGATAATTTCACCCTAAGTTAAAAATTATTCCGCTTTTTGCAGGAATTTTTCTCACCCTAATGTAGTATAACAAGGAATTCTGTGTTCATCTATTTCTAGTCAATATGTACGATCGTTCGATTTGGGGAATGAAAAAAACTGCATTGTCCTGGTAATGACTTGAATGTTTTTAATGTTTTTCTATATTTAGTTGAAAATTACAATAATTAATGAAAACAAATTTCTGACAAAACATGTCCTTAATGTCATGGAGGATTTGGAGTTGGTCATTTGGAATTTACAATGAAGTAGACAGATGTTCAGTTCTGCTGCATATTTTGAATTGCAGGCACTTTCTAATCATGGATAGTGACGATTTTATATCGATTTCAATTCTTTTGGAACGAGATATTGTTCGATATTCTGTATGTTATATTGTAAGACAGTTTGAGCTAGATGGAATGTTTTCAATAAGAGGTCGTCTGAAGCTAAAATTCTTGGGGGAAAAAATAGCATTTGTGGCGAGAAGGATGGACACTTTTGTACGATACGATATAAACAATAGAATAATTTCTTGGCTTTAAGGTAAGAAAGGTATCATTTTCAAACCAAAGCAAGATATTGTAAAGCTAAAGTTAAAGGATATCTAACTTTTAATTAATATTTTGCAAGCTAGCTAATGGCATATTTCGCTTGCTAGTTTTCATGAATTTCAAATTTAATGGTATATGTTATATGGTTTATTTTGAGTCAGGTCCATTAAGAAACTGGTTTACCATGATGTAATTTATATATAACTATTTTATGCATATAGTTGCATGAATTCAATAATTTTTAATTTTATTTATCTCATTAAAGTAATTTTATTTAACTTTTGTACGAAATAGAAATTTAAAACAAATTTTATTTAAGAGAAATTACCTGTAAAATCAGCAATAATTAAAAATGTCTTGACAATTCCTTCTTTAAAATTGTTTCTAATTTATTAACTGCACAATCCCCATTTGGTGATTTTGGAATTTTATGCATAGTACTCGGCGCCAAAAATATATTTAGTATGCCTGTTTACTTTGATTCCATATATATCGGTCAATATTCTGTGTAGCAGAAAGTGTGCATTCTGTGCTTCGTTTCTTTACAACATGCAAAGAAATTTGAAATTTATTTGCAAATTGAATAGAATAAAATTTTCATATTTGAAGTATTATACAGTGCTCGAAAAATTATAAGGACACACGAAAAATCGCCAAATCTAGAAGCCTTGTTTACAGAATCGTATGCAAATTTTTGCAGCAAAAATAGAAGTAAAACTAAAATATTTTATGTGTAAAGTAATTAAAATTTTAAATTTTAAATCTGCTAAAATTTAAATTTTGATTTTTAAACCTAAATGAAAACGGAAAAAAGTATAAGGGCATTGCTTTTTCTCCAGTAATTATTTAAAAATTTCCATATTTGAAAGCATAAAATGACAATTCCGAGTTCAAAGATTCATTTGCGAAAAGAATTTCCCACTCGGCGACTTTCAGTGTGAATTTTTAAACGATGCCCAAAGGAACTCAACTTTCTGACTCTGGAAAAGGAAAAATTGTTGCTTTTCGAGAATGTGGATGGGAAATTTCAAAAAGAATCAAGAGATCTAAAACGGTGGTTTATAATTTTAAAAAAAATCTTGGGATGTATGGTATGAAAAAGCGAACTGGGAGACCAGAAATTCTCACTCGTCGACAAAAAAGAATGATTGTAAGGAGAGCTTGCGAGAAAAGAGAAACCGCAAATGAAGTTAGACAAAATTTCAGTTTACCATGCTCAACAAGAACTTTTCAAAATGCTTTGAGTAAACATCTTCAAGTTTCTTATGGGAAATTAGTGTCACGCCCCCCTCTTACAAATCATCATAAGAGAAGAAGAGTTTACTTTGCCAAAAAATATATTTCTCTTGGTCAAAAGTGGGCTGATGTAATTTTTTCAGACGAAAAAAAGTTCAATCTTGATGGACCTGATGGTTTTCGTTATTTTTGGTATGATCTGCGAAAGACCAAGGAAGTGTTTTCCAGGCGTCAATATGGTGATGGCTCGGTTATGGTATGGGGCGCTTTTGCGGCAAATGGAACCACTCCAATTGTATTTATTAACCGTAAAATGAATTCGGACAGGTATGTTGATATGTTAGGAGAAAGTTTGTTACCTGAAGCGCCACTAATTACTTCAGGGGACTATATTTTTCAGCAGGATAATGCTTCGATACACGTTTCTACGAGTGCAAAACTGGTTTGAGGCTAATTCTGTAAATTTACTTGATTGGCCGGCGAGAAGTCCCGATCTTAATCCAATCGAAAACTTATGGGGACTTCTAGCCCGAAAGGTTTATAAAAACGGCACACAGTATCAATGTACACAAGATCTTGTCGTCGCTATCAAAGACGCTTGGGAAAAAATATCTGTGGACATTTTAAAAGATCTTTCAGGATCTATGACCTCTCGGCTTATTCAAGTGATTGAAAAAAAAGGTAGCTTTCTTGATTATTGAAACATTTTTTAAGTATTTTACATGTCTTTATAATTTTTTCCGTATTTCCTTTAATATTAAATTTTGTAAAATCAATATTTTGAAGCTAAATGATATTTTTTATGTGGTATAAGTGTTATCACAAAATTATGCAGCAGAAGTAAGAATTATAAAAAGTTCATTTAGGTGAAATGGAAATAAAGCATATTTTCATGCAATTACATGTTGTCCTTATACTTTTTTCGCGCACTGTATTTTTTGGTTTAGTTTTTAGATTATAATAGAATACCATACATCAATATGTGATTTAGAAGTTCTAGTTACGATCTGATATTTATTCGATTTTTTCTTTCTGTTTTTTTTATTAAAATGATTACTGATCAATTTATCATGATCATCTTTTTTAAAATAATCCAATATTTTCAAAACAATATTTGAATATAATTATACTGTTGCACAACTTTTTGTGCATATATATATATATATATATATATATATATATATATATATATATAAACTGGTTAATCTTAGTTTCAAAATTCAAATTCCTTGAAATTTGTAATGTATGTAATTCTTTTTTTTTGTTTTTGTTTACTGCAAGCTTGAAAGATAAACTGGAATTGCAAATAAGATATAAGTAACCAGAAAATGAAGAGACATTTTACATTTCATGTTTTAGCATTTATTATATAACTTAAGTAAGAAATATACTTTACATAAAAGAAAAACTATTATTCAATCATATTGCCACTGAAAATCAAGCACTCCTAAATGCAGCTTTTAATCTGAGTCTAGGACACATATGAAGCTAGGACGTCCAATTGTCTGACCATTACACTTCGCTCTCTCTATAAAGTTAATATATATTAAATAATATATGGCATTCAAATCCATAAAACAATTTGCTTTTACACTGAGAAGGAAACAAGAGAACAAATATATACAACTAATAACAACATCTTAAAAACACTGACACATTAAATTTCAGAATTTTTTTTCCCCAATTGCACAGAAAAGTAATAACTTTTTAATCACTGGGTTTTGAAAGTTCACTGAATATAATGTCACTAAGAAGAGATCACTATATTTTAAAACTTAAACAAATATATAAAAGTTTGTTCATTTTAAAAAAAGTTAAATGATAACTCGTAAGTGCATAAACCCTAAAAACTAACTCATTATAAAACAAACAAAATGTATATTTATAACAGGCATATAATTTCTCACATTTTTTTTTTCAAAAAATATATATAAAAAAATTTCCTTTAAGCATTAATAAGCATAGTAATTTTAAAATGAACAAGCTTTCGCAACAAACTTTACAAAATATAACAGAATGCATCATTCGGACAATTTTTAGCCTATAGATTGCCAGCAATCATTGTAATAATCACTAACTGAATACATTTTACATACAAATATTCAAATCAACTCAAAAGAATATAAATACAGTGCAACAAGAAAAAAATTTACAAGGAAATATAATTTATCCATACACATATATATTTGCATGGCACATACTTTATATGTCTCTGTACACTAAAGGGAAAATTAAATTGAAAGGGAAAAATTAAAAAAGCATTTTAGCTTACAACTTAAGTATGCAAATTATAAGACTGATTTACAACTATTTTTTTTTTATAATACTACACTTTATTTTAATTTTCATTTGTCTCTACTACCAATACCACTCCTATAGTTAATATGCAAAAGTTATCAGATATGCAAGTATTTAGATTAATAAATTCTTAAAAATTGTGAGGTATCTTCACTATAAGTATAATAACTCATTTTAAAATACATGTTTATTATGTTTTTATGTATATATCATTAAAAGTGTTTCATTTAATTCATTAATATGTTTTACTTTTTCCAATAAAATATCATAACTAAAAACTTTTTAAATATTTATTATGTTTGCGAATAAAAAGAGAGCTCCAAGAATTTACACTGAAAAATCTTAAGACAAATTTAATGTGATGAAATGCCTTTCGATAAAAAAAAAAAATTCATTAAATATATAACTAGAGTTATTAAGCACTAAATGTATTTAATAATATTCCATTAAATACAAGATTTAAACTGAAAAGCTTCATCTTTCTATGCATGAATATACATTTAAATATTAATTTTCTTAATACACTGTGCTTATGCTTTATACCAAAATAATTTAAATTTTAAAAGCAGTGATGAAAAAATAATTCATGACTGCGTTAAAGTTTCATTTTTAATTTACTATGGAAATATCTGTTGATAATTATCTTTAGAAGCTTTTGTTTTTTCATTTCCTTCTTTATACTGTTTATATTTCTTGATATGTTTTATTAAAACCTTTCACTAAATTTGGTGCAGAAACAAAACAACAAAAAAATATGAATAAATAGGAAATTTAACTCTGTTTTGTTTAAGTGCATCATATATAATCATCATATATTATATACAATAAATTACATTTTCAAATAGTTTAGAAATATTTCTTTACATGAGCAATGCAACTTATTCACATTTTATATAATGTGTGTTCATCTTTATATTAGAAATATACATCTATATATATATATATTTCATTAAATATTTCTCATTTTTAAATATATGAAAATAAATAAGTAATATTCAGTAAAATCATACATAATATGTGCTCTATTCAAAGAAGAAAAATACGTAGTAAACAATCTGCAGAATACTTTTACCTTGATAATAAGGTTGCAAAAACTTATATTTATAAAAAACAACTTATTATTATTTTTTTATTTTTAAGGTTTACCTGCCTTAATTTACAAAAAATCCAGATGATGGTTTTAAAATATAAGTTTAAAACTCTATTGAGTTGTTAGCATAAATATATAAAAAAAAAATCGGACAGTGCCTAAAAAAAATGTATAATTCCCTAGTTAATAGAGCGAAATTCTATATAGCACTTCTGAAATTTTCAACTAAAGAAAATTTCATCTGAAAAATGTTGCCCAAACATGAACTTAGTTAAAGTAATATAAGTTCATTACTTTTTCAGTAGTGGAAACTTTTCTTGAAAAATCTATTGACAAATTTGTAAATTCAAATTTAAGTAATGAACAAAATAAAAATATCTTACATCATCTTTAAAGCAGTTCCACAACTGAATAGGATTCCATTAAATAACTTAGAAGATATACAATAATATAAAATTGTATTTTGACAAGTGTACAAATTGTTGCTAATACAAATAAAAGCAACAATTATAAAGTAAAAATTGAATGAAAATTAAGAATTTTATAAACAAATGAAATTCAAATCAAAAATTAGTGCTGTAACATATAGTATGTGCCAAAATATACAGTCGTGAAACTTTCCCATGTGTATTGACATGGTATAGGTTGAATCATTTGCATTTATCATTAAGAAAGGAAGTATATATGTGAATATTACTTCCTTTCATGTACACATGGACTTGAAAGGAGAAGAAATTTGAAAATTTGACAGAGCAATTCTGAAAAGATTTAACTGTCTCATTAAATTTCATATTATTATTATACTGTCTGCTGTAACACATGAGCAAACAATGATAATCGTAAGCCAGGTCGACCCACCACGAACCCCAAAAATCTCGAGTCATATTGGAGTAGAATGTATTACAGGGAATAATTTATGAGGCACTGACTAGATCTTGCACCACTTGTTTTCTACTTACGAAGGACATTGTCAAATAAGAAAGTTTTCAATTGGGAAACAAAAACATTACAAAGGAAAGCTACTGCCATTTGCTGCAATCTTTGTTCTCAAGGATATGTATAAGAATACACATAAATGATGCAAAAACTCTATATAAAGGCAATGCATATTTTATTTATTTGCATTTAACACAAGTTAAAAATGTGTGTGTCGGTTTCATTCAAAAGAAATAAACTCATAAATGGCAAAAAAGTAATATTGTTTGCATTATTATTTCAGTACTGTATATTTTTGCTCATACTTTAACAATTGAAGAGTAAAATGCTATGTAGAATTTTAATCATGTGTTCTAATGTAAATAAATAATAAAAACAATACTGTCAGTTATTAATTTAATCTTCTAAAAACCAGCCATACTACAAATAATATAAAATCTGATACGATTTTGGTACACATAAAATATTTTAAAATTTTGAAGGTAAATAAAATTTTTCTAAAACATATTTATAAAATATTTTTTGAATAAAATATGTTAAACTTTAAACTGAATTATTTTAAAAGCTGACTAGAATTACATATGACTTTTGATATTTCAATAACTTTGTATGCATATACCACATTTGCCATACTTAGAAACATTTGCATTTGAAAGAGAGAAAGGTAGAAAGAAACCCTTACAGAATTGATATGAAGACAGTGTATAGTTTGATGACTATTAGTGAATATAACACACTGTCTTTTAGAAATAAATTTCAAAGTACATACCAAAACAATAATTATATATTATTTCAATCAATAATACATGTAATAATCCTTATTTGATTTTGCTGGATTTAAATAAATTCTTATTCAATACAAAAATATTTCCTTCTACAAAAGGAAATCATGTGCAAAAATTTTTGTTATGTACTACAGAAATCTATTGTGGAAATGTCAGATGACAAAAAATTTTCATTTGTACACCTTCAATAACAATAATTATTTACAAACTTGTTAACACTCAATCTTCCAGTAATTTAAAGGATTCGAGCAATTGTTAAACATATTTTTGTTTCTCCAATTTCAGGACCAATTAACATCATTGTTTTGGTCAAGGGAGACATTCAACATAATTTTCAGGAATAAGACCAGTTCTTCCATTGAGGCAACCTTCTAACCAACCTGGTTCCCTTGACTGTCGTACTGAAAAAAACAACAAGAAAAACATAAAACTGAGCATGTAAAATGCAAATGGTTAATTAGAATACAATCTGAGAGTTTACAAGAAAAAGAAAACTGAGCATGAAAAATACAAATTATTACCAAAAGCTTAGACTACAATTCAAAAATAAGGTATCATTTATTAGTGCAGCATAGCCAAACATGACTCTAAAATCAATTAGTACTAAACAAACTATAAAAAATAAGTTTACCAATTAAATTAAGCCACAAAAAATGTATTACAATTTATTTTGTCACAATGACAATGCATTTGTTTTTTATAGAATAAAGAGAAATAATGCATAACAAAGTTTTCTGTGTAGTTTAGCTATGATTTTTAAAGTATTTAACAAAATGATAATTTGGAGTATAAGTAGCTAAAACAAGCTGGATTAATTACATTTCTACTCATTATTCCTTTTATTCATTTTTAAAAAACCTGGAATCTATGACGCAATAAATATCTGTTATAATTAGATTTAAAATTCATGAAAATACACTTTTAAAATAAAAAGCTATCATATTATAGTTTTTTAATGTACAGTAAAAAAATAAATTGCCATTTCTTTAATATTTCCATAATTGTATTCTTCCATCCAAGATTTTGCATTAAAGGACAGCAATAAATATATAAATACATTTGAGATTTTGTATACCAGAAATATTATTATAGTGCTGAAATACTTTTAAAGACTTCTCAGATATAATAAACATGCATTGATATCAACAGCAAGTTAGAAATTTAATCAGTATTATCTGAAAAGAATTATGCATGTGATTATTAAAAGAAAAATATTTGATTAATATTATTGCTTTTGTAGCTCCCCTCCCCCCCTCAAATTATAACTCAGCTGTCTTTTCCATTATTTTGCATCAACAAATCCACTTAAATAACAACCAAGAAATTAAAAAAAGCTGCAATTACATTTATTGAATAATTAATTATTAATAAAAATGCTTAAAAGTAAAAAAGAAGGTGGAGAACTACTGTTGTGATAAAAATTAAACAATAAACAAATACTACAATGCTTAAGGTATTTATATTCAATATACAAATCTGATTTTTCTTTGAACAAATTAAATTGAAGATACATAAGATTTCTAAAAAATGAATTGAACATATAAATTTATGCAAAGCTAATTAAAACACAAGCAGAAAAGTATCAAGAAAACAGTATTTATAATTCTCATAATTAATTGTGTACAATGTTAAGTATAATAAACAAAAAAATGCCTTTATATAAAATTTATATTTATTTTTAAATGAATACTTACCATTATATATAATTTGATTAGGTTCGAAGGATAATTCTGATTCATTCTCTCCAACACATGCATAAAGAGTACGAACACGCCTAAGAAAGCATGAGAAAATAAATTAATTACAATGAATTCATCTTGAATTGATGAAAATAAAAATATACCCCTCAAGCAAACAAACAAAATATATAAATAAACAAAAATTTTATCAAAGCAGTAAATGTTTTATTTTTGCATATTTCAAATCATTCATTGAATCATAATTGAACACTTATAATTTTTTGTTAATTCCTGTTACTCATAGAAGTTGAGTCTTCCCTTACATAATTTAATATTTTAAATAACTTTTTATGTTTTTGTAAGACAATTTAGGAATACTCTTCAAAATTATGATTTTTACACATCATATATTTTCCTTATATATTATTATTATTATTTATATTTTATATTTTCAAAATAGATTCGTGTATTTTTTCACATTGCAACATATGACTAAATGACTAGTGTCATTCTTTAAATCATTTGAAAATTAAGAAGTATATGTCTATCTTTATGAATATATATGACTATCATCAAATGGAAATATATGACATTTAGAAATTAACTATTGGGCATAGATTAAAGAAGATACTTTACGCATTTTTATTATAATTATAATTATTTAGTTTCAAAATCTTATAGACATTCTTAATAAAATGCCATATAAGTAAAGGAACTTTCATATTTATTTCTTACCTTCCATTTCCTGATGGTACTGAAGATGAGGATGAAGATGAAGATGTTGATGGACTAGCAGGAAATCTAAAAAAAAGTGTAGTCAGATAATACAATAAAAAGCAAACTTAAATAATATGAAATATGCATTGAATTCAATATAATCGAAGATATTTCCTCAAATCTCACACTACACAATTAATTATTTATCAATTAAAGAACAAAATTATGAGGAATATAGTCAATCATAATTAAGATAAAAATAATCAAGCATATTTTTAAAGTTTATTATAAATTAAGAATGCCAAAGGAAGAAAAAATATCATGTGTTATTATTTAAACATTAAATTCTAAATAATGAAAATAAAAAATGGTGAATAATAAATTAATAAATCTCATAATGAAATATTTAAATATATTTCATTCAAACAAATATACTTTCTTTTATATTTAAATGAAACTAAACAGAAATTGGGAAATTTTATACAGGACTTAATATTATCAGAAATGCAATCTATCATAATTTAATTAAATAAAAAAAAATTACTTACACGCTGTTTTGCCTGACACCACTCAGTAAATAATCTCTCGAACCTAAAAATACATCCTTTTTGATTATTTTACAACTTTCATAAATCTAATTTAAAAATAATACATCAGCAAAAAATTTGCATTAGATTTCATAATATTTATACATAGTGATTCACACAACATTTATTTCCTATATTATAGATTCTATACTTGCCTTATTATGTCATTTAATACTTTTTTTTAAATTTCAAAATAAATCAAGAAATAAAAAGAAAAGAAAAATCTTACAGTCTATAACGAACCTTGGCTTTTTAACATTTCTCAATAAATAAATAATAACAAAATATGAATCAGGTAATATTATTTTGACCAATAACCATAAAACCAATTATTTTATTTTGATTTTCGTAAATTTCGTGATCTATTTTTAGTAAATGGTTTTTAAATCAGATAAATTGAACTTTTGGGTATGAATTTGAATTTTCGAATAATCTGGTCAGATTTTTTATGCCTGGAGATTTTAAAGAAAATATAAGAACGAATATCAGTTAAGTTATTTTAGAAACTTAAGATCTATAATTTTAGTGCAACAACCGACATTCTCGGTTATATCTATATATTTCAAAGCATTTTTGAGTTATTGCACTAAATTGTAAATAAGTATATAATTATTTTTCATTTCGGGAGATCTTAAAGTGGTGGAATTTATCAATCATAACATTAACATTTTTTAAAACAAGTTTGTAATCAACAAATCAGCTTTACTGTAAAAATCAAACCATTTAATCAGTTTCATGTTGATTTAAAAAATAAACAATTTCTTACCGACAGATACTACAGTGAAAAAATTTGTAATAAATAACATGCAGTAGATTTTTCTCATTACTGATTATGTAAAAATGAAGTGTCTTTCAAGTGGAAAAAAGATGTGCTTTCTCACTTCGCCTAAAAATTTTTGCACAGCTTCCAATGTTGGAAAATACAGAATGATAACAAGAAGATATTAAAATAGCTGTTCAACAAACTTTTAACGAAATCGAGATGTTTTCAAAATATATTAATGGTGTCATACTGAAAAATGTGTATGGCCTTTATTTCCACATCTTTTATTTATTTATTTTCATATGATATAATAAAATTAGCTGTTATGTTTTCTCTTTATATTATGTTTTCTCTTATACTACAACAACCTACTGTCTTTTTCCTTTTTACTGCTCTTTTTATTTTCCCCTGCATCCCCTGAATGCGCGCAAGGTAGTGTACATAGGAAGAGGCAAATCTTCAAAAATGACATAGTCTGCAAATAGTCAACATAATGAAGAAACCGGAGATTACACTGAGTGCCTTCCTTTAGAAGATTGGATCCGAAAGTTGACACAGATCTGAAATTTTGGTCACGAAGTCGTACATTAAATTTTATTTATCTTAAATCGTTGCATTTTTGATTTATCGCATCCACACACGAACACGCATATAGACCAATAAATGTCTGACAAATATGGTCCAAAATTTAATATACATGCGCAATTCTGATGATAAATATGCATACCAAATTTCATCCATATAATTTTTGTGTGTGTTTTCATGTTTTATATGCAAACACAAAGGCAGAACAGATAGACTTATAAATTTCCCTTCCATGGATTTCGTCCAAATTTCGGTAGAAAGCTATAAATTTGTGGCTAAGACTACATACCCAATGTCGTCAATCTAAACAATGCGTTTTAGAATCATCTTATTAATAGAGATAGACATAATTCCAAAATGTGTTTCTCAGACACAGGGAGATCTAAAAGAAGACCGCTCTTTCTTAATGATTACAGTATTTCTTTTTTGTATATGTCGTATAAAATAATTTTAATTATTTTATTCTCTATTCAATGATTCTAAATGTGAAATAGATATCAGAATGTCGATACAACTCCCATTGTGATAAGGACCATGAAAAATGATAACAAAAAAATGTTAATTCCCTTATCATGGTTATTAATGTGCTGTTATTAATGTAATGTATAATGTGTTTTACAATGTCAGCCAGAATATAAAATGCAATACCGGATGAGCATATGGCGGAACTTTATTTATTTATTTTTTTTTGTCGTGTGACTATTTTAAGCCAAGTTTTTGCGCAGTAGCTTATGATGGTAAAGACCCCTGAGCACCCGAGGGCAGAAGTCTGACTTCTAGCTCAAATGAAGATAGCACATACACACTCGCTTGCACAAGCCCTTTTTACAGTGGGGCTCATTCACGCACCTCACAGAAAGAACAACCATGCCCGAACAAGGACTCGAACCCGGAACGCCTAGATCACGGGGAAGACGCGCTACCCCTAGGCCAGGACGCTGGCCATTTTATTTTTAATAAAAAGTAATTCAACGTCTATGCGTCTTATCACTTATTCCATGTCTATTTTAGGGATAAATAGGTACGTATGACAATGTATCCGCATACATTTTTGTTATGAATTTCTCCAATTGGTCTTCCATTTTCGGCCGCTTTTTCGTTTTAAAACAATAAGCTTTAAAAAAATATTATTATCCATATTGTTGAACTGTATATGGTTTTATACCAAATAACAGGAGGTGCAAATGACAAGACGATAAAGACGATTTCATTTACAGTAAAAAGTTAAAATATAAAGATACTTCTTCCTACGACTGGGTAACTCCAAACCGCAATACCACGAATTATATAATAGCAAGTATTGCAGAGCTTGAGTTCAGTTGCGCAGACAATTTAAAAACGAACTCCAGAGGCAGTTGTTTTGTCTTTTAGTTTGATGAAGTAAAGGGCAGACGTTTCTCCTCATATCTCGAGAACCAACTTCGTGACCTCGCATTTCCCAGACATGCATATAGCGTCAAATGTTTATTTGAGAAATCGTCAGCGATATAAACTTGACTATACACATAATACTGAAATACTTGATGATTAATAATAATCAAGTTTATCGCCAAATATGTTGTCAAGTCAAAATAAATAGCAGCATTATCTGTATAGTGTCTAATGTTACGTAACAGTGTCCATTGTCACAAACAATTGAATAACGAAAGACGCTAAATCGTGCACCGTTATCAACAAAATATCAATTTAATTTAGTTACAGATGTTGATGGACATTAAAATATTTTTCCTACCCTTATATTCTTCTCTGTGAGCCATACTTTAACTCTTTGACTACTATCAGGATATAAATGTTCTCGCTCATACTTTAAATAAGTATGAATGGAACATGAGATAAAAATTTCAAATGCATACATTTAATATTAACCATCTACATGGCGTTGCCAATTTTCCCATTAAAATCCATTTTTACTGAAGATTTTTATTGTATGAGTGTTTGCACTAGTTTTCACTAACTGGAATAAGGCAAATGCATGCATTTCATATTAGTCATCTAGATGAGGTTGCTAATTTTCCCGCCAACATCCGTTTTTACTGAAGACTGTTCCGTATGAGTGTTTTCGCTTATTTCCATTTACCGCTAAGAATCGTTCATATCTTTTATTTCCCCACTAATATTGATAAGATATAAATAAGCATTCCCAATTACATAATAGTTAAGTTCTATGTAAAAAAAAAAAAAAGCTTTTCTTTAATGAGACTATTATGTGCTATAATCAAAAAGTTTTTCGATTCTATGGATCCACAAGCTGATCCATAGTCAAAAAATTTTGACTATAGATCCATCTAATTTAAAACTGTTACAAAAAATCTAAATAATGAATTTATTTTATTTGGAACCTATTGTCCTAATTCTCATAGAAAACGGAATGAAGAACTTTTTTAAAAAATACCCAGTCAAAGGTCTTCTTTTACATTAAAAAGGGAAAAGAGATTTATTAACCTGCAGACCCATGCCGCTGGTGTCCCACCACATCTAGTGTACTCCTACTGCTCCGCCTCGGTTTTTCAGCTCCCATAACAACCGTCCCTCCCCTGTGGCCCTCTGCAGACCGGCTCCCTGTCCTATTCGGGGAGTGGGCTGGGCTGTACGAAGACTTGTCCATTCTTCGATGCTGCGATGGACTCGTCTTGATAGACTGATTGGAAGGTGTGTGGTGATGTGCGGTGGGTGGTGTGGTCGAGTGGGTCGCCAGCTGGTGGTGTGAGGAGCTAGTCCTCACAGGGGGCGACCCGTGAGACAGTGGCTGGTGGTGTGACGAGCTGGATTTTAAGGAAGACGGTGATGTGTGTGTCAATATATGATGAGAGGCATTTCCGGAGGTTCGCGGAGAGTTGAGGGATTCAGAACTGCTGCTGCTCGACGTGTTATGGTCTGGAAAGGGAAGAATTTTAGATGAAAATTAGCATAAAATATTAGTAAGGAATACTTATATATAAATAATTGCAACGTTTAAGAATGAAATTATGCATCATGTAATGCGATATTATTTTGGTGGTTGAGATTCAAAATATGACCGAGTTTAATACATAAGACAGTTTAATAGAACTAAATATGTTAAATTTGTTAGTTCATAGTAAAATGAATACTTCATTATTATCAGATAAATTATTTTTATGAAGCATTTCAATTCTATTTTCTGTAAAACAACTAATTGTAAGCACAATTTCACTTCTGTCTTATTTTATTTACATCATTCTATTTGTTTTAAAATAAAATTAAAATTCATATCTATGAAAACATGTAATTGTATAACAACAATAAAACTAAAAATATATTTCCCATTTGGATGTTTATTCAAATCTCGTATAACAGTAAAACCATTAACATTACAATAAGCATTGCGAATTTTCAATTAATACGAATGCTAGCAAACCCAATTTCATAGTTTAACAATGCAAGATATACATAAACAAGACATTTTCAGAACAGATTTCAAAAGCAGAGGGATAGACTGCTTAAAGATGAATCGAAGTCGCTCCGCAAATAGGGTCAAAAAACGCCATCACCATATTTTAATGTGTAATGAACTAAAGAACTTTCATATCTAAGTAAATAATATGCATTTTATTAATAACAATAGTATTAAAACAGAGGTTACAAAAGGTTTTCCCATATGAACTGCCAGACATGTCTAAATATCGTCGAATCATAAAGATTCTGAAAGATCCCAGTAGATATCGGACGTCTAAAGCAGCTACACATATATGTGCATACTATATCGTGAACTTTGTTAATATGAACGTGGCACACAAAAATGTTCACGTGTCGATCATTATGGTCATTAAGTTTGTTCCATTATTGTACCATTCAACCAATGTGATATTTTACTACTGATGAACAATATGGATAAAGTGAGTAAGGATTCATCATGCTGGAATCAGAGACGCAATGGCAGCGATAAAAGCGGATATAGATATAGATGACCAGTTATGCTCCATTCCCAGAGGAACGGGCAACAGTTTTAGAGACATAAAACCCTATTGCATTGTATCCATTTCTTACAACCAAATATGACGAGAACTCGAAAAAATAACACAATAAAACTGACACCAATTCAGACTTGCGAAGTTACAATTGAAGTAAAAAAAAAATTATGTCTTATACTTATCACAGCTACGCCACTGGAATAAATACTGGTTCACAGTAAAACAAATGGTGAACCATTCAAAAACATTATGCCGAAAATTCCTTCAGAAATAAGTGATAATTCCACTGTATCAAGCAGGAGTATGGAACTGTCAAACAGCTCTTGACAACCCCGCCCAAAAATATTTACTACAAAAGTTTGAGAAATACAGATTTCTATAGAATTTTTTACGACAGGAAACTGTCCTTTTCCGCCTTTCATACCCATCCGTTTTCCTACTAGTCTTTGATTACACAATAGTACATATAATAACGGTTTTTCTTGGTGAAATTTAATAGCGCTGTTTTTAATAGAAATTTAATTAATAGAAATTCAATAGAGAAATTTGAAAATATCACAACCCAATCATAAAACCCAAAAACCTTCAAGCATAATTCTTTCTCAAACACTTGAGGTTCGTTTAAGAGAAAAGACAAAACATACCATTCCAGGATGGGTTGTAGACCACCAAAGGTTTCCTCGTGCTCCGCTGGGGTGCAACATTTCTCGACTGCTGATTGGAATTGGCATTAGATATCGCGTGCTGGCTCCTAGACGATGACTGTTGTGCATTTGTTAAGCTTGTCGATGAGGAATATGACTTCTGGTTGGACGTGGTAGTCATCGAGGAGTGTCCTTGAACAGAAGATGACATTAGGGAGTGGTAAGACTGACGTTGCTGGACATAAGACGGCTGGACCACCATCACACGCTGGGCAGAGGATGAATTGTCCAAATACATGCTCTCTGCCCTGGGAGACACCGAAGAGAAACTGCCGGAGTGAGATCGCGAGGCCGAGTGTTCCGAGTGTCCTGGGGGTCGGCCAGTGTCCATGACGTACACAGTCTCTCTCTTGGCTCTTCGTTGTGGCGCCACGGGCTCGGCATGAGAGTCGTTGTAAATAGTGCCATGAGAGGAAGAATTGTTTTTCACAACATTTTTAGAACTTAGGCTATCCTTCGCATCCCCATTGATAGTTGGGGTGGAAAATATCTAAAGGAGAAAGAGAATACAGATTAATGCTGAATTTGAAGTTATACTGACAGAACAAGAAGATAAAAGTCCACATTCTATGCCACACAGTCAAACTATGCTACACATCAGATAAAAGACTATGCAGGACTTCCACAACAGACTTTCTGCATAACTTTGTAGTACAGAAGGTGTTTACATATTTTTAGCAATGGGGTGTCATTTAATTAATATTTAAAAGTTAAAGACCGTTTTTTAAATGTTGTATCTGATAGTCCTTTATCATCAGACATGTCCGCATCATAATTTCCCTGACAGAATGACTTTTTGTAAAATTTTCAGAGATATTGATTTAAATTTCTCTTCTACTTTCCAAAATCCGTCAATCGCGGTGAGTTTGTGCTTTAAAGAAAGCTTTTTCAACAGATAAAAGACACGATAGTCCACAGTTGAAATGTCAGGGCTTCAAGGAGGATTAAAATGTGAAGATTCGTGAAAAACCCAAGACATTTCTATACTTCTCCATGATAAACGAGAAAGTAAAATACAGCAAGTAAAACGATAAAAATTACAGCTCTCACAACAAAATGCTCCAATCTAATCAAATCTATTAACTAAAACAGAATAATACTTATACTAAAAAGTTTTTAATATAATATAAAAAGCTACAGATTTAAATAATATTGAAATATCTTTTAACTTAATGAAATAATATCAAATAGTAATGTAAAGCTCTTTTAAAAAGAAAATAAAAGTCATATTCTCATAATTGATTACAATAACTAAAAAAGATACAGCTTTTCTGAAAATTTTTATAAATAATTTTCGGTTACTAAACTGAATTATGATGACTAAATACCATTAGCTTAATTTTCATTAAATTTAATGTAGCCTCAATCGCAGATTATTTAAAAAAAGTTATAGCATCTCTAAACATTACTGTCATTATTCAGTGAAATTTAATCTTCCCAAAATGATAGGGAAAAATATTTTTTTTAAATTAGAGAGAGAAAAATGTTTGGGATGAAATAAAGAAAATTAAAGATAAATTTTTGCTTTGTCAAAATAACAAAATAAATTTCTAATTGGAATTTTAAAAGGTTTTTAATGGGGAATGCGTTTAATAAATTCAAAACGTATGGTTCTACTCACTTGATCGGCATGTTCTATCAAAATTTCTAGCACTATATTTCCAAATTTGATTTCCATAATAGCTGCTACAGTTTCTTCTTCGGGACGTAAAAGCGTAGGACCAAAACATACACCCAGATTTGATATGGTCATCAAATTTTTGTCAGAATGCTTTGCGACTCTGGAAAGTATAAAAAGGACATTAGAAAATGCTGTATGCAGACATTTTTGATCATTAGAAATTTATTAACTTGTTCCATCTGTTGCCATACTTAAATAAATAGAATAAAAAAATAATTATGAATGAAACTTGGATAATATTATTTTAAATAATTTGAATAATATTTTATTGAAGTTAATCCGCTTTACTCAACAGCAGTAATAATAGACCCTAGACCTATAACGCTTTAAAATTCCAATTTTAGAAAAAATAATAAAACAATCAAAAAGTGACTGAATATAAATTTGCATACAGGAAAACTTTAAAAATAAACACTAATTCTTTTAAACTATAAAACACTAAAATTAATAAAATGGAAAAAATTGAAAAATCTGCGTGCAAGTAAATGTATTCAATTTCTTAATTGTTAGAAATAGCCATACCTTTCTAGGAGGGAGGACGTTTTAAAGATTTTGACATAAAGATTATATTTTATGTTTTTTGGGGCAAAAAATGTTTATCTGAAAAAAATTAATAGTCTCGTTTTTATACTGTTCCCAGTTTTGAGTGATAGTTAGTAAAATATTTTTCACAAATTAACATTTTAAACAAACAAATAAAATAAATGCTCTACTCTTCTGCGATCTAAATTAATGAAGTTGTGAAGTTTTGAATTCTGTTATATAAAAGCAATCATTATCTGCTTAAAAAACGCGCAGCCAGTTTAATGGTATTCGGAACCGAAGCAGCCGTTGAAAGGTAAAAAATAATCTAAAATAACCAACGGAAGTGATCTCCCCAAAACGTTCTCGCAACCTCTCGAATAAATTTTCACATGCCAGAGAACGCCTTACATGGCACTGGCGTACTATAGTTACGAAATATTAACTTCTGGCGTGAATTTAGCATTTTGACTGAATCTACCGTGTCATCCTTGGCGAGCTTTTCGAAGATTATAAACTCTGACGTGCGGTTAAAAGTATCCGAAAATCGAATTTGTGCTTTAGACATGTCTTTCTCAACCAATTCAATCCAAAAATTTGATACAAAACTGCATTTGTAGTCACAAAGTCTCATACCAAATTTGATACATTTAAGTCACTGCGTTTTTGAATCATTGGGGTTACATGTTTCTGAAAGTACAGATCGATAGACAGTCAATCCGTAGTTGGATTTGGCTCAGATGTTAAATCCGTGTACCGAATCTTATCTATCAAGCTCTCTTCGTTTTGCACTTATCATGTTAACTTTTATTAGAACAGCCGGACAGATAGACTTCCTCTGAACTAATTTTATAAATAATTTGATAAAATGCAAATTTGGTGTAAAGACCACATACCAAATTTCAACCATCTAATTTAAATCGTTTTCGAGTTACCTTTGACACAGACGGACATTTTCCAAAAATGTGTTTTTTGAATTCAGGAAGGTTTAAAATGTGGAAATTTGACAAAATCTCGAGTTCGAAAATTTTTTGACGATTACTATTTTTTGTCTATACTATGTGTACGAGAAAGTAATGATAATAAAAGCTTTGGTAAAATGTTAGATTATCAAAAATATTATTAAATGTGATTAAAAGGATAAGAGAACATCGTAATTGTTTTTACAAAAATATCTTTATTTTCAAAAACAACAAAGTTTAATTTTTTGAATTTTATTTAGAAAAATTTTCTAAAATTAAGTACATGCCGATTTTAAACGGTTTAGAAATTAGCTACAGGATCATAATTAGAATGGATACCTTGAGTAATTGTCACTATTATTAAATAAGTAATCGTTGTGAATATTTTAGTTAAACTAAATAACCAATATTTAACTTATTATTCAAGCATTTTTTTTTAAACTTATAGAACATAAGGGTTCCTAAAAAAAAGAAAAAGCATTAATTCCCTTAACTGTTGTAAGTAAACACATACTTCTAATTACAAAGTTCTCTCTCAAAAAAGGTATCAAATGTATAAAAATACTTCTGCTTCTACAGAAAGTAGTAATAAAAAGTTACAAAAATTAAATTTTTAGGTGGCTCTCATAGTAGAAAAATTTTTCAATGATTAAAATGTTTTTCTTATATTCATCTATAAATATACAAAGTTTCATGATTCTACATGCAAAATTTTTTGAGATATTAAAAGGTAAATAACTCGGAACATTTTTCCGTACTTTTGACCGATGTTTGAACAAATCTTTCATTGTAGTTTTCAAGGATAATATACATATCAAAAAAATTCTCAACAGGCAAATTAAAATAATAATAATGCATTCTTAGAAGTCCATACAAAATTGCATAATAATGCAACAATAGTGTAATTATGACTCAATTAATCATTTGTAACAATAAGAGAGGCTTTTTGAATTTATTGACACATATTTATAGAGCGTATATTGACAAATCTGGATCATCTCTCAGTTCAGATATAATACCAAACAAAACTAATTGAATATAATGGCAACCACTTATTGTATAAAATGGCACAAACTAATGAGTTCCTAAAAATCCCACATTACACATTTATTAATATATTGATAGCGATGATGAACTTCTTGTAGGAAGAATGAATTTTAACTTTTCCAAAAGCAATAGTTTAAAAATAATGCTTCTTTCTCAATGGAAGCTATATCTACTGCCCAAATTATGTTTCTATGAAAAGAAAGATCTTATTTTACCTGAAGTAGGGCCCAATGGTTAAATTCTACAATCGTCGAATTCGTGCGTCTACGTTCTACGTTGATCGTACAATTGTCTAAACAATTATTGTTACAGTCCATGGATTACATGAATGTTGCATTATTGTCAATTATAAGTTGAAATATTTCTTTTCAATGTAGTTTATGGAAGGCTGAATTCTGAACTGTCTGTTCGCACTCAAATATAAAGGTAGCTTGAAAAACAAGTCAAAATAATTTCTGAATCAGTTATAAAATGCTCATTTACTCCGTTTTTTCCCCTAGGAAGTAAGAATCTTGTAATTTGCCATCATTAAACCCTTCTGCAAACAGAATGGCTTAACGGTATTCCAGGTATTCAAGAGGGATACTAAGATTTCAGAAAACGTTTGTATTCTTATACAACTAAGCCAGCGTTACGATTACAAACAGCACCAATCATCAGCATTTCCAAATGTTCATTGTTACTCAAATATGCCATTACATGAAATACGATCGCGAGCAAAGAATTTTATTTTCTTGTTCGGCATTCCAGTACATCTCTGAGGTATTTTAAAGGGTCAATTTCTCATTTTTTTTTTCTTTCCTTTCTTATAAAATCAAAGGAGCAATATCGATTAATTAATTTACCAATTTCTTTCAAGTCATGCCGATATTATTAAGCAACTATCTGCATTTGATGGTTTTTCTTTATCGAATAAATTTGCTTTTGTGAAATAATTTTTTTAAATCTAAATTTTGATAAGTCTTTCAAAATTTAAAAATACGCACATCTTAACAAAGTTTGTACATAGAAACGTGAAACTTTGGATGTTTGTGCATAGATGAGAGCAAGTTAAGCATTTTACTCATTTACACTATGAGGGATGTATAAAAATTTACATTCTTAAAAAAAATTATTATTAACCTACAGAGACGCTAAAACGCTTTCATACAATTTTCCATCCTGCTTAACGAAACTTTGTACTTGGAAGTAAATGCCTTGGTGCAATATTAATTAAATAAAGTAATAGTAGTTAGTGTTAATAGTATGTTCATGAGTAGTAATATAATGAGAATATCACTACTCATGAATACTATAATGATTATATTCATACACAAAATGATTATATTCATACACACTCATGAATACTATAATGATTATATTCACACACAATTCATACAAAAAATTTATAAAAATCAAGCATATATATATTTTTTATTTAACAAAAAAGGATTAAGTTTTAATTTAAACAAAACGTCCACTTAAAAATTCTGAACTTACTTGCAAAGATGAGCAATAAGAATCTGTAGCATGCTATAATTTGGCTTCGGTAGCTTATGGACAAGTGACTTAATTTCTTCAATCCTTTCATCCATATTATCTAGTTCTGTTTGAAAAGAAATTATTTTTCAGACATTTTAAATCTTTTAATGTGTAGAGCTAAATATAAAGAAAACAAGGTTTTTTTTCACTTGTCAGGTATAACTTCTCCAAACACACAAATAAATACACACATTTTTATGCAAGAAAATTAATCATTTTCTTTCTTTAGAGTATATAATAACCCCCCCCCCCTGCCCCCAGTGTATGATTTCATATAACTGCCATGCCACTAAGCCATTACAATTTCACTTTCTCCAGGCAACAAATCGGTGACATGTCTAATCATTCTATGCATAATTTGATTCTTCTTCTTATTTTTTTTTCCTATTTAGCCATGTAAAACGTTTAGTTTCAATTCTTTATTTCGTATCTTTATTTCATTTAAATCCTTTATTCCTATTTCTTATCTCCACATATGAAAATTTACTATCTTTACTACATTGGGGGGGGGGGAAGGATGGATTATTTTGGATGCTTTATATATAACTAATTTACTGAATCAAAAAGTTTCCTCATAAAATACGATTTACATGACAAAGCATAGGAAGAGAGGATTTAACATTATACATACCAAAAATTGCGCCTTTTTTTGCGTACGGGGGCGGGGGAGATCAAAGACACAAATTTTTACAATGCTTAGAAGAATAGCGTAAATCTGATTATAAAAATAAATTAGAATTTCGAAACTAGGTAACCTTGAAGAAAATTTAGATTCCGAAATATTCTGCAAAGGAGGGAAAGAGAGAGAGAGAAAAAAAAAACCCTCATTTAAGAATGAATCTTAAAAAAAATATTAAAAAAAAATCACCATGAGAAAATTATTTTTAGATTTTACGGATTTTTAATATTGAGAATAAAAGAAAGAAAATGCTTACTTGCGGCATTTATGAAGGCACTGTGTAATCGGAATGTCATTAATGGTTCTGGAAGATTCCTGTAATTATAAAAAAAAAAGAAATAACTTTTTACAATATAATTCATGATATAACAAGAAATGTTTTTTTGTTTTGTTTTTTCCGAAGACATTTCTTAAAAATTATTCTGAATAATTTTTTTATGGTTAAAGTGATTGAAAACGTTACCTAAAATAATTTTTTAAAGCACTAGTAATAGTTTTTATTTCCCACTCATCAGTATCGTCCAAATTAACTTTCTCTGTTTTTCGCCTATCTGGAAAAGAAAAACAACATAATTTTATTTAAATTCTCTTATAAAAAATCTCATGTATATACTAATAAATACAAATATTAATATGCTTAGCATGCTTTTTACGAAATATCGAAAATGAAATGTAAAAACAACAACATTTATAACAGTTTTTTTAAAAACATCTGACTTACCTAAGGCCATTTGAGTAAGTTTATTGACTTTAGAACTGACACCAACTAATCTGTACAAGCCTTCATCATCTAAACCACGTGATTCTATCGCATCTATACATTGCTGCACAAATGCAAAGCCCATTTCATCCAAATAATCTGAGAAATATTTTTATATTATCCATTATTGAAAATATACAAAACATTAAATAATTACAGAAAAAGGTAACAATAAAAATATGAATATTACAAGGAAATTGTACTTACATTCTTCTTGTTTGGGCAATTTTCCAATTTGACTATATGCCTATGATAGTAAGGAAAAAAATATTGAAAAATAGCACTCAGAAATAAAAAGGTGGCTTGTTATACTTCGATAAGTATATAATACACAAATATATCTTAAAAGTGTAACAATTTTTTGTAAGTAAATAGACAAATTATTAATTTTAATGTCAAAATAAGCAAAGAAAAACTACGTAAGAATTATTATCATATATAAAAGTCTTCAATTTTACTATACAAATTTGTTAATCATGTCATTTTTTATGAATCAATAATGGCAAAACTAAATGGTACAATTAACTCAAGAACACTGATACAGTAACAATGGTATAATGAACAGAGTGAGAGCAAAGGAGTCTGAATGTTCTCCGAAAGAGATTTATACAGTGTCATACGCACGCACGCACAGTGTTTTACTTTCCAAAGTAAAATACGAAAGAAGGATTGAAGAATAATACGATGTGAAGGGCTTCAGTTGTTAAGCCATTAATAATAAATGGGGGCGAAAAAAGTACATTATCCCCGGGCACTACTGTAGAAAGGTACTAACCAAAAATAACGAGCATAATGAATTAAAAAAACTGGAGACGTGGAAAATCAATAACGAAAAAATCAAATAAATGAAAACGATGATATATCAGCAACATGATTTGCATCTTGTTATTATTGCTTCATGAGATTAATATACTATTATTATACTTTATGAGATTAATATTTTGAAGAATGTATCATCAACTATTTTATGTATGAATCAAGCTTTCTTTCTTCTAGTCTTTAAGCATTAAATTCAGCAACTGCTGCAAGGGTTGTGTGTGTGTGTGTGGGAGGGTATAGATAGCTGGGCGTCCATCTTAAGTAATAACCTGTGAATAAAATATCATTGCTTTTATGCCACCATTTTAAGAGAATTATCATGAAGGGACGGGGGAAAATGTCATGTTACCAGCCTTACTTAACTTTGCTATGCCATTAATATGCCATTGCATATGCCAAAGATTTCATTCTATTTTGTTTTCTTGATGTCAGATTTAAAAAAATGTAGAATGTTTAATTTTCCGAAGTGTTTTTTTAAAAGTTGATTACGGTTTTGGTTGAATCATAATTTTGAATCTTCGTTTTGACATTCATAAACAAATTATTTCCTACTTCACCTTTGGCATTGAACTTTTGATGTAGGAATAAATTTTGCTTCTGTCTCTAGAGAAGAATTATATGATGCTTCTCTGGAAATTTCATATCTTCCTACAGGTTACTGATTTGGATCAAAGCCAGTTATTCAAATTTCGAGTTACCCCTGCAGGTCCCACAATATTTTATAATTAAGAAATATATAAACTTACTGGTTCCTTTCCGTCCATTGCGTCCAACCACAACCTCCTATCTTCTTCAGAAAGAGCTTGGAAAGTAAGTATTCCTGGTTTGTCTTCAACTATTATGTCAAAACAGAACCTCTTGTCGATGGAATCGGACATACGTCTGTAATACATAGAACATTTCGAGTCAAACAGATGCAACAAAAAAAATATATTCGTAAGAAAAGGTAGCAAATTTAATATACTCACCTAATACATTCTTTCAAAACATATGTTTCTGACAGAGCCTAGAAAATGTTTATTTTATTAATAAAACGCTAAATGTGAATAAAAGGTAAGAAAATATTCCGATTTTGTATTTAATGTGGAAGGGAAATAAAAATAAATTAAATAAAAAGAAGAGCAAGTATTGATAAATTAGAATTGATTAACCTGATAATGGGTAAAAAAAGTAAGGAAAAATACACATTTTTCATGACTTTAAACTGTGAACTCGAAGCATCACTCAACACCATATTTGGTTTAATTTCATAAAGCAAACTACTTAAAGCAAGTATTTTTTGATATTTTCTTTTAACATTGGACATTTGATTAGATTTTTGTACACCTCTTAATTTTTTTTTATAAAGGCTTCTAAATTTAGATAAACGAAAAATTCATTTCAAAGTTCTATATTTTTAACTAAAATACAGGTTATCTTTAATAAAAGCAGCAATACAAATCATCAGCATTAAAGAAAATTTATACATACCACTTTCCCCGTTGTTTGAGAATAAGGAATCATAGTAAACTTGCGGTTTTCTTTTTGATACTGACAAAAGTGTTTTGTCCATGTTGTGCCAAGAGCTTCTAAAGAAATAAAAGAAGAAAAAAATATAGATTCAATATGGCACAATGGTAAAAGAAATAAAATTAGAATTCTCAACTAAATGCATCGTTATTATTGCGAAAAAAATCATTCAAAAATTGCGCAATGTATGTAAGATAATAAAAAAAAGGAAGAGTAATTGAGAATTGCATTTTAGGAAGTTGATTACTTACATTATTTTTCATTTTGCGTATAACGGGATTCCTTTATAATGAAGAATAGTTACATAAAGAGAGAATTTATACATTACAATAGCATTTATTGATTGAATATGCGTCAGATGTATGACTTTTCCAGAACTTGAGGCGATATTTAAAATTCTAATTCGAAGAGCTGAATAAATTTATGTTGACAAAAAGGAATAACCGCAAAAAGCTATCAAGGGCCTACTGTAGTATCTAAATGATCAATACCATAAGACAGTACTCTTGCTGGAATTATGACTGAATCCTAATGACCCTCACTGGTTGCAATGCAACTCCATCAGTATGAAGTATGCGCTGTCATCGGTGTGGAGGTAGTAAACCCTCGCCATTACTTTATCTAAAAGGGAAGCGAGAACGAACTACCATACCAGAAGTTTCTCATCTTTTCTTTTGGGTTTCCTTCCCAGTAGCGTACAGAAAGGGATAAAATAATTTCTGCTTAGATCAGAAGCACAATATTAAAAAATAATTTATTGCATATACACACTATCTCCGCAACTAACTCTATTAAAAATGACTAACTTTTACATAAATGGCAAAATTTTATTTGAAAAACACACTTTTCTTATTTTCTGCCAGAAATTTTCATTATAAGGAGGATAAAAGAGTAATAATTTATAAATATGGTGTTGCTTTTAAAATACCAAACTGTCGGTCAAAATATGAAATAATTTTCGAAAACTTTATACTTTAAAAAAATCATTTAGGTTTAACTATTGGAAAAATTTACCTGTACTTACTCTTTTCCATCAGATACAAATATCCTTGCCTAGTAAACATCTTATTCAAAGACCCGGAATCAAGCGGTTTCTACAAGGAGGAAAAACCCCGTTACATTAAATTTATCAAGATGCTACTTATAAATCAGTCATCCATTACAAGAAAGTATGAAACTTACTTCTAGCAATTTGATCATTAATTGCTTGGCTTCCGCATGAGTCGCATCGAAGTTTTCTCTTGTCTGAAAGAAATGGAAAAAAAAAAAAATCACAGACGATGATCGTAATTCCATATCTTCAATCAGACGAAAAGAACCATATCTAAGATCAATCATTCTAGCGGAAGGAGACATTCAACACTGACACACCAAATCTTCGGATTGGTCGATGAACAACTGTCCTAAACTTCCAGTTTAGAACCATATCTAAGATCAATCATTCTAGCGGAAGGAGACATTCAACACTGACGAATTTAAAGCACCAAGAACGCGTACAAACCAAATCTTCGGATTGGACGATGAACAACTGTCCTCAACTTCCAGTTTCAAAACAAACAATATGCCCCATTAAATCGCAAGTCTTGATTGAAGAGAAAGGGGAATAGCAAATAGTCGAATCAGATTCTTCCAAACATACAACAAGCTCATTGAATCTAGGAAGATACAGGAAGTAATGATGTCTAGCAGAAGGCAATGATGTTGACTTCAGAACGTGAATAATAAAAAAGATTCTTCCGAACATACAACAAGCTGATTGACTCTAGGAAGATACAAGGAGTAATGATGCAAAGCGCAAGGCAAGTGCAGCAGTTTATTTTTCCATTATCTATGAGTACCATGATATCTATTTAGTAAATATACTAACCGATTTTACAGTGGACAGACTAAAGAATATAACGTTTGTTAAAGTATATAGTCTTTAATTATAAAGATGGCTACTGAATAAACAATATACGTTTTCAGCTTTTCATCAAATCTACAACCTTGTGTGCTATTATATAACATTTGCAAAACTTTTTTTAAAATAAATAAATAATATATTTCCTGGAAATACAGCACATTATATTAAAATAACTAAAAGCACAAAAAAGAAATAAAATATTTATATTTAGGCATTCTTTGAAAATAACTATCTTTTAAAATAAAATCCTCGAAAAGGCTGCAATATTAATTAATCAGTATATTTAATTTAATATAAAATAATTATAACAATTCAAACACTTAAACGAATAAAAACTATCAAACATAAACAAAAATAATAAAATAACACAATAATAACCTAACATAAATAGTAAAATAATTTAATAATTCGATAATAGGAAGTCTAAAGTCTGATGAATCAGAAAATCTTTTGGAAGAGAAAATACATTTAAATAATCAATAATAAATCCAACTTGCAATATATTTGGAGTTTAAGACTTACTTTCTGCAGTTTCTTCTGCAGATCTGTGCTGAAAGACTTGAAATCTTTGGCCACTTCATGTCCTGCACAAAAGAAGAGACATATATGTGTCAGTGTGGATCGTACGCCATTAAAATAAGGATAAAATATCAATGCATAGAAATATATACAAAATGTTTAACGGAGATCGATTAAACAGAGCTTGACTCTGATCGTGCTCATTGAAATCCCCGTATTATAAATATTTCACAAAAACGAAGGCATGATATCATCACTGAATAAGAATGGCTTTAAATGTCTTTCTTTATTAGCCATTGAAACAACCAGTGCACATTTTACGTTAATTTCCTTTTTTCTTATCCCTTCTCCAATTAAATCAAACATTCTTCTATACGCCGAGAGAGTGTTGTTTCATTGTAAACCTTATCAGATCGTTCCCTCCTCCAGTGGTTTAATAATAATCTCTACCAGTAATAGAGGAGAATGCGTTGGTGCTAAGATGAGCTACCATATTTGACAAAAATATACATTAGAAGAAAGAAATGCACATCTCAGTGCAATTCGTTTTGAGATAAAAATTAGAAATTTAATTAATTAAAAATTAAGCGAAATTGTGGCGTTTCCCGCGATAACTTTCGAAAATATTATAGTACAAAAACGATTTTTATACCATCTTAAAATTTAATAAAAAATTATCTGTTAATGATATCAGTTCAATAATTGCAAATTTTAACCTAAAATTTGCAATTAAAAAATTTTTACTGTGCATTTTCGACAATAGATTACCTTGATGTATTGAAATTCAATCTAGTTTCTTTATTTTATCAAATATTTAATCTTTGATTTTTAAAAGAAAAAAAAAGAGATTATGTTCGATGTAATATATTTCATATGAGGAATAAGATAGTGAAGTTACAATTCCGCCAAAATTTAGACTACAGATGAACCAGATAATTACATCTCTAAGTGCATGATATTTTGGGACTGAAATCTATTAAGGTGGTTCCTATACAAAATAAGCAGAACAGGTAATAATCTATTAAATCAATAACACGGCTTTCATTTTTATCACAATTTGACACTGACATTTTTTTTATGTAAGAATTATGTCTATTAAGTTGTACGTAATAAATTCAACAGTAAGTAAACACAACCCAAAATTCCCGACGAATCAACTAGTTGATAAAGGCAGCCAGTAATAATAAAGAATCGCAAGATACGCAGTGCCTTTTTTAAAAGCTTTTCAATTAAACGAGAGAATATCCATTTTTCTCCAAAAGAAAATATTTTTTAGAAATGCCACTTTCACACCTACACGACGCATGGCTCTATACAGTTTATGCGGCATTATCAGAACATCCGGTATAAAGTATGATGTTTAACGACTCACCTTGATGATAAAACGTGAGCCATCCATACATAAAGCTCAATATCTGAAAGAAACAAAGTCATAAACTAAAATATACATCTTTGGTAGAGGAAACAAACAGCATAAGTTGTTTGGGTGATAATGAATAAATAAGTCTTCGAAAAGAAGGACAGAAAAATAAAATAAAAGAAAAAGCATAAAATGAGAAAGACATATTTATCATACAAGAATGGCTGAAACTACACTTTTTAGCATACGGTTAAAAGTTATTAACTGTTATTTAAACTAAACACGCACACGCACGCACGCACGCACGCACACACACACACACACACACACACACACACACACACACACACACAC
>JAPMOR010103326.1:955503-1030201 GCA_026543865.1 Argiope aurantia
AGATAGAGAACTTCGAAAGATAATGCGAAGTTAAATGATACGAACATTAGGTTTTAGGATATAAACCAAACATTAGGTTTTTAATGGCACTATCATGTCATGGTACTTAACTCCCAATAAACAAAATACGTGTAAAGCTAGTGAAATAGCACGGCTTTAATACATGTCAGTATTTGATGTTTAATAAATTGTCAGACAAAATAATTACGAAGATATACATTTGAGATTTAAGTGAAATTAAACGCAATCAGTAATCCTGGCGAATCAGCTGGTATCCATAAGTGGTTGGGTTATTATTAAATAATTGAAAAAATCAAATCAAATAAATTTATAAACTGGCGAAAAATCGTCTATGAAAACCGCCAAACCTCGTCCAATTGTTACGATCAGTCAATGCTTTAAAACATTAACTTTTTACTTCCTCATGTACGTAGCATAGAGAAAGTATTCTAATCGTTAAAAAAAAATTCGAACTCGAGATTTTGACGAAGTTCGAGATCTAGACCTCCCTGAGTTCTGAAAACACATTTTTGAAATCATGTCTGTCTGTGAATGCGAATCTGAATGTCTGTCTGTGAATCCGTTTAACTCAAAAACATTTTGAGTTAAACGGATGAAATTTCGTAAATGGTTTAAACACCAATTTTGTAGATTTCTTTCAGGTTTTGAGCAAAATCTTTCAGAGAAAGTATGTCTATTCGCCTATTCGAATATCAAACTGCAAAGCGAAGAGAGTTAGATGGATAAATTCTGTACATAGATTTAGCATCTACAGTGCAGATATTTATCAAATTTTGAGCCAAATCCAACAAAGGCTAGATTGTCTGTCTTCGAGAAATATGTAAACAAAGTAACTCAAAAGATTAAGCCAAAAGTTAAAAGGGGCGCCAGTTTATATTAATTTACATCTTTAGTGTCAAAACTATCCATCAAATATAGAGCAATATGCGATTATTGATATAAGTATACCACAGTTTGAAAAAAAAAAAACTTGCTTTAGAACACGAAATTACAACTCAATGTCAATTGAGGGATATAGACATTCAACAAAATTCAATATGTAAATAAATAAAAGAAAAGAAAAGAAAATATAATGAAGTGTTTGATTATTAAAAAAAAGTTTAAAGGGTAGGAAAAAAATAAAGTAATGGTGATAATGCATTTAGATACCACTTTTACTATTTTTATTTGAAGTTAATTAATTCGCACTGTCATAAAACAAAGACCAAGTTCTAAAATACAGTATCATGTACAGAAACTGTATACAGACAATAATCTATATAGAGAAAAAAATTCAAAGCACCGATTTTTTTTCAAACTGAAATCTACTTTCATTTATATGCACTATTAGTGATCATTAAAATTTAGAAAACAAAAGAATTCCAATCAGAGACAGGAAGTCAAAATTCGGAACTACCACAGCTAATTATAGACATCTAAACCCTGTAGTCAGGTGGAAGTATTTAACACAGAAGCAAACATTCGTTTTAAGAATTAATCGGGGTGAATAAGAATTCGTATGATCGAAAGTTGGATAAAATCGTGAATTATTTATGAATAACAAATCACTGTTTTATGTTTGCCAATTGCTAAGCGATGATTGTGCCATCATTCTATTGAAGTTCACTGACTGATTAATCTACTGCATGTAATCTATTTGTGTAACAAAATTATTTCTATTAATTCTTGCTCGTGCGCGGTAGAAAAAAGTATTTTTTCCTTTAGAAGATTCAAAATCTATTAATTTTGTAAAAATAAAATGCTAAATATGCTGTTTTAAAAAAAAGTCAACTGTACTTTAACTTGATAGTTAGTGAAGAAAATCCTTTTGGTAAATAATTGTTTATCAGTTTGATTAGTTCAGCTTATAAATAGAATGAAGAAATCGACAAAAATATTCAAAACAGAATATTAATTTCAAAGCTACTATATAATATAAAAGCTAAATATTCAATGCATATATTGCATTTGCAATTAAAAAATAAGATATTTGAACATTTTCAGATAAATTATAATTTTTTTTTATCATTTCTATTGTATTTTTTTCACACATTTAAAATAGAATATCACACTTCAAGCTCCTCTGTAATGTTAACAAACATTTAGTGCAAAACATTTAAAGTATATATCATATTTGTAAGGGAGAAAAACCATGACAATTGCATGTAAAAGAGGAAAGAGAGAGGGAGAAAAAAAAAAGAACAGTATTATTCAACTTCAGTTAAATGGAAGTTTACTGTATTTTTTACTTATATATAATTATAGCAGAAAAATAGTGTCATTAGAGAGGGAAAAATAGTAATTAGATGAGGAAATAAAAAAAAATATAAACTCCAAGAACTCACTGTCTCAACAAATTCAAACTTTTTTCGCTCCTGAACTTCTTGAAGAAAAAGGACATATTCTAAGGAAGACCTGGCGAACTGTCGTTGCTCTGTTTCCAGGCTAGCATCAGCCTAAAAGAAAGATAGAAATGAATTGAAAAATTACTTTTTATATTAAAAAAATAATAATAAGTTCCATATGAGGAAGATTTTTTTCAATTGTAAATACTCTAAATGATAAAAAGAGCATAATGCAAGTAAAGAAAATATCAAGTGAAGTAATTAAAAAAGGCTTAATATAATTAAGATGTCTATCTACTAACAGTATAAAATAACTTTTATGCAAATTATTATTATTGATATAATCATCCATACAACTATTTAAATTAATGCCAATAAACATTTTAAATGCTTGTTCTTTTCTGATAAAAAAAAGTATTCTTAAATAAATACTTTTAAAATAGTTTTTCCAATATTTTTATGTTTAAAATATTTTTATTGACAAAACTGTATAAACAAAATGTCAATAAATACTAAATAACCATAAGAAATACTTAACTTCTTATAAGCATATAATAACTTCACACAAGTATATAAAAAATTGATGAATCTATCAGTTTAAAAATATAGTATAAAATCAAAAGCAAGGAAGTCGTTTTTGCAACTAATAAAATATTTCCCAAGTTCAAACATGGGATCAACAACAATTATAAATAAGAATTAAAAAAATTATAAAATCTACAATTCAACACAAATCAGACTTATCATCCAACATAAATTTTAAAATGTTTGACGATAATTATTATAAAAGAAAGCCTATTTTTAATGGCATAGTATAAATTATGATTCATAAAATTAAAGGAAATAACATTCGTTTTTCAAAAGACTATACAATATACATTTCGAAATTGACAAAGGGAGTCGCCATCTGCCATTTTACACCAGCTGCATTTTTAAATGCTTTATCGCACTTGCAAAATAAAATACAATCTGTAAAAAAACAAACAATGGCTGTCAAATAGTCACGAGTAACCTTTAAAACCATACGGTAACTTTTATTTTGTTTCACTGTAAATTTCTCATTATTTTCTTTCAATAGGCAACTAAAAACAAAATTAAATTAAGCTTAGAGTTCACTTGCGAAGTTTATGAGTGATAAAATAAAGAAAAGCAATTTAATGCTGAGTGAAAAATATATGAGAGAAAAGCATCGAAAAGTGCGATGAAAAAACAATTACGTGAACCATGTGATGAAAATACTTTCACTTCTTTAAAATATTTTGGATAAATACCTCGAAACTACAGCCTTCAAGTTCAATTAATATGCTCTAATAACTTGAGAAAAAGTGAATAATGGCATCACTTTCGAGAAAGATTATCTATAGAAAGTGATATCGATTTTATATGATAGCATTAAAAGCGTATGTCCTGATTCAGGAAAATTCGATATTATGCTCGCTGGATATTAACTAGGTATATAATATGTTTATCCAAGGCATTCATTTTTTTTCCCTAGCCATGAGCTATGGCTACATTAATTACTTGAAAAAACTTATATTCTTGATGGAATGTTCCTTCTGTAAGACTTTTTAATTCTGTTGTTATATTTCAGACTCATAACATACATTGTTGTAATGTAACTACAAGAAATTTTACTAATTCTTTCTTAAAAAGTAATTAACATTCACTATGAAGTATAACGTAAGTTAGAGTTACTCTAAACGAACTCTTATGAATTAAATAAATGATTTCAAGTGCTTTTAACTCTAAAAAAATGCAACACATATCTCTCTGGTGAAGTTTCAAAGGTAGTTTGCTGCTACCAAACAGAATTAAACATATACTAATCGCCTCAAGTGACAAGCTGGTTCGTCGGAAATATTTTTTATAATATTTTATATAATTATTTATATATAGTTATTTCGGATAAATATTTATTATTATTATATATTTATTTCGGATAAATAGTTTAGATATAACTTCCATCACATTATCTGTCATTAAATCTATGTTATTTTAATTCTCTTTCTTTAGTTTTAATTATTGTGCACATGAACCTTTCTAACGAAGACCGTCCCATAACATCATAGCATTATAAAGAAGTATAAACATCCAGTTCACCTATTTTCAAATTTTGCGATATTGTAACGCCGTTTTTTTTATTTGTTTTATAAACTACATAAACATTAAACATAATTCTTCATCTTTAACTTTTAACAATGGGAAACAAATCAAGGATCGGATGAAACAATGAAAACGGTTTGAACTAAGAGCCTAATCAATTACTGGAAATTAAAAGATAATATTTAAAAAAAACTGTAAAAATTTAGAAAACTTTCGCATGATTTAACTGGTATAATTCAAATTAAAATGCTTATAATTTTTAATGGTATAAAATTTATCATCCTGCAATAATATTTTCAGAAGTTATTGCGAGGAAAAAGACCAAAACTTTGCTAATTTTTTTAATTAATTAAATTTTCGAGAAAAAAATTCGTTCCGAGGTGCACATTCCCACTCTTCGAAATATAACTTGGTAGCTGTGATAGACTTGGTAGTTCTAAATCAAATGGTCTGGATTTTTTTGTAGGGCGTCAATGCACACACACTTACGTTTTTATTATTAGTATATATATATATATATATATATATTCGAAAAGTACAAATGAAAATGAATGCAGATTTTCGTCTGTTTTAAACAAAATGAAGGCAGTGTGGATATATTACACAAGACACCTTTAAATTCATGAAATATTTATTAAGGTTTTTATTATACTTGTAGTGGTTTTATATATACAAATATATATAAAAAAAATTTGTAATCTTATGCTAAATTTACTCGTATTATTCAACATATGAAAACAGTACATAACATAATGAGATAATACTTTTATGTAAAATATTTTGTATTCTATAAAAAAATTGAATATTTTTAATGATATAATTAATTTATCAAAATCTTTTTAAAAAGTGGAAAAACATTAATAGAATCTATTAATACACGTTGTAGGATTTATAAACAAATTAAATAAGTAAATTTCACTTCATAGATCGAATTTTTTTTTATCCGCTAATCTTACCCATCCCAAGAAAAGTATTATAAATTTGATATTTTCTAAAATATTTGCAGGCTGCTCAAATAACATTTGCATCATGCATCGAAGTTATTTTAAAAACAGATTGAATTTAATTTTCTACCAGAGGAATAAACTTTTTTTTCTATTTTCACTGGTCATAAAAATATAATAAAGAAAAACATAGAGGAGATTGACTAAATAAAACCTAACCAGCGAGAGTGTTCTCTACAAACTTTTCTCGCATACCCTCTAATAAAAACGAATTTGTGCTTTGGGAGCGTTTTTCCCCAAATTATGATGATTAAAACCAAAATTTGATACAGGATTTCAATTGCAGGCACAAAATCAAATACGAAATTTGATATGTGTAAATCTTCGCAATTTTCAACTATAGCGTTTACATTCTTCTGAAAGTATAGACTGATAGACGTTCAACCTATTGTTGGATTTGGCTCAAAATTTGATAGGTATCTATAATATAGATGTTAAATCTGTGTACCAAATTTTATCCATCTAGCTCTCTTCGTTTTGTAGCTATAGTGTTATCTTATATTAGAACAGGTGGAAAGGCAGCCTTCCTCTGAATAGAGTTTGCTCAAAATTTGACAGAAATCTAAAAATTTGTTATAAAGACCATATGCCAAATTTCAGCAATCAAGCTCAAAATGTTTTTGAGTTCAACGACAGGAATGATTTCAAAAATGTATGTGAACTCTGGAAGGTCTAAAACGTGGAATTTGGTCAAAATGTCGAGTTCGAATTTTTTTGACAATTACAATACTTGCTCGATATTTCATACACAAGAAAGTAAAAAGTAATAAAAAAGTTAACCTAATTACCAACGTCATTCATTAATATAACGGTCAAATCAGCTTGCAGATTCCAGCAATGGCAACAGTTTGACTGCCAGGAATACGACACTGAAGTCGAATTAACGGCGAACCAAATATTAATATACAGATATTAAAACTACCAAATACGTTTTTAGATATACGATTCTTATTAAATTCAAATATGATGCCGATTAAAATAAAACAGTGTGTAATATGATTCTTTTGTATATAAAATAAATAATTTATTATCAAACATAAAATAATTTTAATTAATTTCCCCATTAATAAAACAGGCTTAATGAATTTCAAATAACAAAAACAAAACAAAACAAAAACAAAAAAAAAACCTTAGAAATAATGAAATTTAATATGCCATAAAATTAATGTTACATAAAAAAGTTGATTAAAATAAAATTTTTAAACGGTTTAATTTCTGAAGCTTTTTTTATTCGTAAGCATAATATTAAGATTTTTAAAAAAGTATAGGAATATAATAGAATTGCAATTAACATTTTTATAAGTTAATGTTTTAAAATATTTCAAATTGTTTAGCTTCCATTGACATAATTAGTACATTACAGATATAAAATTCCTAAGAAAAGATCTAGAAGCATCACCTGTATAGCTGATGCTTACTTGATTATTTTCCATAAAAATATGTATCATACAATTTATTTATAACATATAAAAGTAGAAACACTTTATAGATCTTTCATTCAATTCGTTCCGTTTTCCATCAATTTATTTATCTCCTTTCTTCTCATTTGCCTTAAAAAAGCTTCCCTCAATATCTTTTTTAAACAATTATTTATCTTACACGAGTACTGTTGTTTTTTTCAAAAAAATTTAACTACGGATTAAAATATAAAAATAATTATTATTAAGAAAATAAAGATTTTGATTTAATATTTTCATTTATTTCATTTGAAGTTAAAAATTATTAAAAATAGCCCTTTGAAAATTATTTTTATTACTAAATTAAGTTCTAATATAGTGTTAGAATATTGTTGAAAATTTTCATACATTAATTATAGAATACGGTGTACTTTTAACAAAATTCGCGAATTATTAATATTCTGAAAATTACAAAGAGTATTAAATCTTTTAGAGCAAACGATATCTCTTTTGAACACAAGATAAATCTTCGAATAACATGAAATGTAATAAAATCTTTCAAGAGTGGAAATTATTTTATTCGAAATTTAATAAAGATAGAAATGACATCTAGAAAAAAATAAAGCAGTACAAGGAACATTTTTAACGTCCTACTCGAGACTAGATAACAAATGATATCGCATCTGGAATCTGGCAGTATAATTCATGGAACGATAAGTAAATAAAAAAGGAGAAAAAAATTCAAAAAGTAAGAAAAATGCTTTAGACTTCTCCGAATTCTCTTATTGAGCAAAGGGAGAACTTTAAAATTTTACCAGCGAACAAAAAAATTATTAACAAACATATTATGTATATACAATATAAAAGGAAGAATTATTAAATGATTTGTTCGAAATTTTACCGATGGCAAAATTAAATTAAAAAATAAATTGCATTTCTATCCAAACTTTAAAAATTGCGGTACGAATAATAATAATAATAATAAAAAATTTAAAAAAATTAAATTTTCATTTTTCCCTATTATGAAGCATTAAAATATTTTTTTTTTCAAAATGAACATGCTGTTTATTTTATGGTTCAAAAACTGTACAGCATATTGAGAAATTACTGGAAAACCAAATTCAAGCATAAAATATGCACTGTAAAATATGAATTAGATTTTAATTTACAAGATTTTACGCAGAAAATTTAAAATCTGAGAAAATAGCGTTTGAAGATTTAAAACAGAATTAAAATGCAAGGTAAAAAAGGGAAAAATTGAATTGAAATACAAAAAGAATGTAAAAATCTAATTCTACAAAGAAAGCAAATCGTTTTGATAAAAAAAAGCATAATTTTTCAAAAAAAAATGAGATTAAAAAAATAATATTTCTGCAAAAAAAAAAAAACATCTATTTTTTTTAACTTAGTCATCTAATTTAATAAAATATATTTAAGATGAAAATTGATTCCATAAAGATTTCTTTTGATAATATATATATATATATATAGTACAAGTTTCCTCTTTAGCGGCATACGGGTCCGCACCAAATGCCGATATATTAGGAAATAAATAACTATGCGATACGGAAGGTGACCCCATTAATTTTTTTTTAAAAGAAAGAGAAATATACATGCTAACTTCAACAAATTAATAAATTTATTTGAACTTATAAGCACAGTAGACAACATATTAAGCAACATTTTTTATGATATTGAAAAGTTTTCAAGCCATGGAGTATTTCGAGAATACCACACCCAAATAACAATTCTTTACACCCGTTTATTTAGAGAGCTCGAAAAGGATTTTCCAATATTGGAAAAGTTGTTATATCATCCCGGAATTAAGAGTGCTGATCTTGTTAATACTTTTCTTTACCTATTTAAAAAATTTATGCGAGTAGCTACTTAAAAAAAAAAATCATCACTATAAGCAAATGAATTCCTCTGCAAGTTTACCTCTACTGAAAAGATAAAAACAAGCAAGAAAGGAGAAATATTTTCTAACTCAGAGAAATTTTACTTTATTGTTTTTAGATTTAAAAAAAAAAACATTTGGGCCAAAAAATAATCATAATTTTTTTAAAAAACGTCAATTTTACTTTATAATTATTTTAGACATCAAAACTATAATAAAAGCCTATATTTGTATAAAAAAATAAATGGGAATTATAATAAAAAACATGAAAAGATATATATCATTAAAATGTGTATACATATAAGAATAGGTTTCATTCAGAATAATTAAGTCACTAAGAAAAAAAAAAAATTAAGACTGCATTTTTTAATCAATTTATTTGAATATCTTGTGCACGTTTTCAGATTAAAGAGCTTGGAGGAAAAATCATGTTCATCATCATTAATATTTTTGTTAACGAAGTGAAAGTTGATAATACATTTCCCCCATCATTTTTAAGATTAGGAGAGAAAACACATAATTAGACTTTTCTATACATTTTTATAAACAATACATAATGTTACTTATTCTCCCTATTCCTACATAAATAAAATTAAATTAAAATAACACAGACTTTTTCTTCTTAGTTTTGTATTTATTTTCAAAAAAGTTTTTGCAGAAAATGAACAAAAAAAAAAACAAAACTTATTTATCCTTTATGCCCAATTAGGATTTAAAAAAACTTCAAATACAGTCCAAAAAATCAGCATTGTTTTAATATCCGAGATGAATTCTCACAAAATAGTCCGAATTTACAAAATTGCAGCGTAAAAGAGAATGATTTCATCAACACATACCTGAAATTACAAATATAAATGCCTTTTGATTACCTTTGAAAAGTTCGCAGTTCTTCCCGACAGGTATCCATGCGTTACAGCTGCTCAAAAAACATAACAAAACAAACGATCGCTACCGAATTGACCGTCCGGACCACAAAACCATTTTAGAGGTGGTTTATTTGACGACCGGGGATACAACCAAGTTTCCAAAACATTGCACCCTAAAAGTTCTCGAATTCGAACACGTTTTGTTTTCGCTGCTCTTATTGCTATGGACAGTGGAAGGGTGGTTCGGAGGATGAGAGAAGAGATCGAAAAACCCCACGCAAACGATGCAATTGAGACAGCACGGCAACAACTCGGCAAGCATCCACACCGTTTTTACTACTGAGTCACTTCTGCGGGGGAAGGTAGCGTTGGCGACGGAATCGCCACTTTTGCGACTCTCGTTTGACATGCGCGCGATTTTTTCTCTTTTCTAATGCAGACGATCTGAATCAGAGAGATAAGTCAAGGGTGTTATTTGTCAAACTCCAAACGATATTTTTTACGAAGGAAGAAAAGCAGCGTATTTTAAATGTCGGTATACACACTTCTGTTGGCATGAATCAGTAATGTTTTAAAGAAAAACTGAAATGTGAGTCATTTTAAAAGTAAAAGCCACTTCATGGCTAATTTTAGAGATTTTACCAATAGGCGATAAGTTTATGTGACGTGTTTCCTGCTTTCTTGTCAGGACATGCACATAGCGAAGGTCAAATAATGTATGTGAATTCAAAACTGCCCACAAACAGTAAATATTATATATATATATATATATATATATATATATATATATTAAAAAAAGAGAGAGAGAGTCTTTTCTCTAATATTCTTCCTTTCATATTTACAAAATAATTAAGTCTAGCTCCATTCTACACTGAAAAGACTTGATTACGCATTCTGACCTCTTCCCCTTACCCCAATTAAGATTAAAACTGAAACTATTTACAATTTTCACCTCTCCGTCAAATTTTATTTATTTCGTATGTGTTGTTTCTGGGTTAAATTATCGTGTTCACTGGATAGAAAAATGATCAAAAATGCTACATGTTGACATATTTTGTTTAAAATTAATTAATAATTTGCTTAAAACTCACAATACTGATATAACAATACTGTTGTGTTTAACTATAGCATTTACGTGCATAAGACTAACAGATAATTTTTTTATAAAGATCTATAATTCTAGTAATAAAATCATATGCCATACTTCGTTTAGTGAGTTGAATGCATTTTTGAGCTCTCATATATGTAAGCATGCAAACGGTAGACAAGGTTCACGCAGACAAATTCTGTCCAGAATTTCACATAGAAGTACAATATTGGTGTAAATATCACAAGCCAAATTATTATTCATTTATTCCTTTCAGTATTTAAGTTATAATATTCTCAGATCAACCAAAATGAATCGAAAAATGGCTTTTCCCCTTGAACCCAGGAGACTTAAAATGTGAAGAATTAGCGAATCATTCTTGAAATTTGAGACGTTTTTATATATTTAGAAACATGGTAAATTAAAGATGTTGACAAAGACAAAAGTATATATAAAGATTTTTTTTCGCACAAAATGTATTATTTAAAAATAAAATAATCAGTGGGAATGATCTTGACGAAACTTTCTCGTATCTCTAAAAAGTACTTGTGTTACTATTAACATATGGAATTGGCGAATAAAGTTACAAAAAAGTCGAGTAGATTTTAATCTTTGGCGATTAATCACTGGAATGTGGCTAATATACAAGAATAAGAAAACTGCATGTGTCTTTTAGACACCTCTTTTCTGAACGACTGAAACTAAAATTTGGCAAGGAACTAAATTGGAATAACAAGATCACATATCGAATTTCATATATTTATTTAAGTCATTGCATGTTTTAAGTTGTAATGTTTATATGCTTGTGAAAGAACAGAAGGACAAAGGGTCATCCCTTGACAGTTTCGATTCAAAATTTGATGCATATCTACACATTAAATTTTATTGGGTTGTTCGGAAAGTAATTTCGTTTTTTTCCCGACAGAGGATTTAATTGTATTTTTTTGCACCCAACTTCACATTTAAGCCGTATAATTTTTATATGCTTTGAGACCTCATATAGCAAGGCTTATGTGTAAAAAATTCCAATTAATTCTACGCATTAGTTTTTGTTGGAGCCCTTTTAAATATGGAGAGCGATAAGCAGCATTTTCGACATATCTTACTGTTTTACTACAGAAAGGGTAAAAATACTGTTCAAGCCAGAAAGAAATGGACCGATGTGTATGGAGAAGGTGTGTTGACAGTACGCCAGTGCCAGAACTGGTTCGCTAAATTTTTTAGACGGTAAAACCTTCACCTCAAATGAGGAGGTCAAAAACCACCTCGATCAGTTTTTTGGCAGCAAAGACCAAAAATTTTATGAGCGTGGAATTATGCTACTACCAGAAAGATGGCAAAGGCTTTTGGACCAGAACGGACAATATATAATTTAATAAAGTATTTGTTTATTATACGAAAACTGTCTTTCATTTCCACACACACACACACAAAAAAGCGAAATTACTTTCCGAACAACCCAATAATTCTATGAGCCAGCTTTTATTCATTTGGCTCACTTCATTTTGCCCTTATCATGTTAAAGTATATTTCAACAGCCGGACGGACAGACTTCCGCTCAATGGATTTCGTTCACAATTTAGTAAAAATCTACAAATTTGGTCTATATACAAAACGATCCTACATAAAGGTATAAATTTTATCCCTCACTTAAGATGTTTTTGAGTTATTGTATTCTCGGGAAACAGACAGTTAAACATAATCTCAAAAATGCGTTTACCGCTCTTGGGGAGGTCTGAACCGTGGAGATTCATCCAAACCTCGAGTTCGAATTTTTGACGATTACAGTATTTTATCTTCGTATTCGTTTGTATTTCGTACATAAGAAATTTTTAAAAAAATATTTATTTCGAAACATTTCAGCAAAACCTGTTTAATCTTATAACAAGATTTTAGACTTACTTAGTCTTATAACAAGATTTTAGACTTGTTTAGTCTTATAACACGATTTTAGACTTATTTAGTCTATTTTTATTTTTAAGAGTTTCTCGAAAATAGAGCAACAATTTGCGTGACAGAAAAAAAAGATTTAAATTATCCCTAAGTGCATAAGTGTAAATCAACTAATTAAAACAGCTGAAAAATTATTATAAATTAAGCTGCGCCCATGGCTCCCCGAAACAAACGTACATGTTGTTCCAGAATGACGTCCCGATATATTTTGCCTTTATTGGTTCCAATTTGAACATGCAGGTCAGTCCTGGAATCCAGAACAATTCCTTCCCAAACGAGCAATCCTGCACCACAGTAACGGTTGTTTAATGATGTTCTCTGGATGGTAACGGGTACTTGGCGCTCTCCATATGAAAGTCCGGCTAGAATCAGATTGAAAGCTAAATATCGACTCGTCGGAAAACATCACACAAGCACACTGTTGCGATGTCCACAATGCATGCTCTCTACTCCAGGCTAACAGCAGGCGAAACTGAGTTGCAGTAAATGGAACACATCTGACAGACCTAAGAGCAATCTGCCCTAAGCGTCTGTACACGGTCTGCCTTGAAACTGCCGTACCAGTGGCTGAAGAGAGCTGACGAGACAGGTCTGATACTGTGCTCCGTCTGTTTCTTTTTTTCAGTAATTGCCAAATACCGGTCCGCATTCGGCGTTGTAACTTGGGGGAGACCTGTGCTGTAACGTCTACTTACATTACCATTATCTTGGAATCGTTGCCAAAGCCCGGAGATAACACTCTGGGCAATTCCAAGTTCCTCAGATACTTCCAGCTGGGTACGCCTACATTCCAGACGGCCGATAATTCTACCATGTAAAAAATCATCCAAATGCGTTCTTCGTGTCATAACTATGCGGTTATTACACTGTAAGGCTTATAAAGCGTTGCGAACAATTTTACATCTTTGCCTGTATTCCTTATACATCACTCTCTTACATTCTCCTCATTGTGACGTACTATCGGTATCAACTGGTGGCTTCCTGCAATCTGCATATGATTTTTGATGTATGCAGTCATTTTACGGGTGATATATGTATTTCAGAGATCGATTTCCGCGTGACTCTGAATTATCCTTAATTTATGGACATGAGTGTATTACAAAAGTGTAAAAATACTCTTCTTGAAGTAATGTGATCTGAAATTATTGAGGGAAATGTATGTAATTATTCTGATATTATTTTTTAAAAATACGTAATATTTAACTTGTTACATCTTTTAAGGATTTATTAATTTTTAATCGATATTTCGCTCTGACCCTGCTTCACTTAAGTTTTGAAATTTTGTAGACTTGTATATTCCCAAAAAATGTTTTAATATTTTCAAAAATCAATTTTTAATAAATGATTAAATTAATTAAATTCTCGTTAACAAAACTGACATAACTTGGTTGAAAATTAATTTCAATATTCCATAAAGATTATGACAATCTTTACTTATAATAAAGATCAATGTATGTCGGCGTTCTACAGCTAGACCATTTGATTTAGACTTACAAACTGGCATGTTATTTTATATATTTTGGAAAGTGGAAACATGCATCATTTTTTTTAAACTTTTAACAATTAAGCGAAATATTGGCATCTTTCAAAACGAAAAAAAAAATCTGTCTGTATGAAATGAAATAAATATGAAATACAATATTTTCTAAAAAATAAATACAAGAAAACGTTTAAGTGCTTTTTAAACTATCTGTTTATTATTTCAATAATTCTGTAGTTTTTAAGATAAACATCGTCTAATATTTAAAGGATATACACTCTAACTGGTTCCCAACAGCTAATTTGTACACCGTAAATAATATGCATACACATTTAGTTAGAAAAATGATCTAAATGAAGTTAAGAAATGTATTTAATGTAGCTAGAATCAATAAATGCTCTTATGAATAATCAATTTTAAATTTTTACACAACCGGTCCAGTTAGTCATATTTAATAAAATAATCTTGGGGCCTTAACTTTTTTTTTAATACAAAAAATCCCACACGTTTGCAAATTCACCGAATTACAAAAAATTGATTGATAAAATCTACATATTATTTCATAAAATGCGAAGTTAAAAATCATTCTATTGGCCATTTCAAAGGCATCTCAACGTTCTGAAGTTTGGCCTAAAATAATGAAATTTTTGATTGTCTTAAATGAATGATGTTGAAAGCTTCAAAACTCGGTCAGACTTTGTTTCAGAAGAATGAAATGTTTCATTATTATTTATTTATTTATTTAAAGCTTAAAAATATTTAATAAATTAAAAGTTAGATTGCCGAAAATATTTTTCTGTATATGATTTATATTAACGAAGGACTAAATAAAATTTAGAATTTTAATTTTTTAAGAAACAGATTTATTGACTGAAATAGAAATTTATTATTTATGTTATTTAAATCCTTTTAAAAGTTAAATTGAAAACTTAATTTTATGATGAATCAGAGAAATTTATATTGAATAATCCCTTGAGATATCACAAAAATTATATATAAAAAAATTCTGTAATGCACATAAGACTTCAACGCTAAATGATGATTATATTCTTTTAAAAAAGCCATGTTCAGGTTCATCAAAAATGTTTTGCATTATTCGAAGTTTAAGCACTTTCGTGTCAATTTAAAGTCACATTTTAGGGGAACTAAGAAAAAATTACAGATATATAGTCTAATGAATAGAAAGGTGTAAAACTTCTATAATATTATAAGCTATGTAATATCAAAATTTGAAGCTTATAAACATTTTGCTGAAGGAGCCATTAAAATAAAGTTACGTAAATTATTTAATTTAGAATTTTAGAGATTATTAATCCCAGTAACACCCCAAAAATTGCAAAATTTTTAATAAATCCATATAAATAATGTAAAAGTTTAAATAGCAGTGAAATTTAATAAATTCGACACAAAGCGTTATTCAAACATAATTTTATTCCACAAGTTAAACAGAAGTTTCAGAATAAGAATAAAATATTATCTGAAAAATTATTATTTTATCTGATTAATAAAAATTCAGAAAACTGAAATGTATGGTTGCATAATCATATATCGTTAATAAGCCTGAATGATTGTTTCATAGATAGACATAATTCCTAAAATAAGTTTTTCAGGTTCAAAGACGTTTTAAACATATACATTCATTTAACTATTTAATCTAACGTTTTAATAATTGCAGTACTTTCTATTTGTTTATTTCGAATTAGAGAAAATAAAAATAAACAAAAATACGGCAAAAAGCCAAAGATAGGGAAATAAAAATAAACAATGGAGACAAAAAAATAAATAGAAAAGAAATGCATCGTTTAAAAAATTGGATTACGAATCAATCCTTTTTTAATCATTCCAAATAATTATCACCAATTTTCATTTTAATTCGCAAATAAATCGAACTGTATGTTTAAAAAATGCAAAAGTATGAAGAATAACAATAAAAAAAAAATCCTCCATAGATGGCTTTCATACAAGGCAAAAATCAACAGTCTACAATTAAAACGTTATAAAAAAATCGTTTTCATCTCTATCATTGCCAACGATGGATTAATGCATGCCAGATAAATGAAATGATATTCATCGTCTCCTTCATTAATGAAGACCTCAGGGCAACTCACGCTGATATAAGATTCCTCATATTTTTTTTTTTCACTCACACACTCTTTCTCTCTTTTTTTTTTAATTTTTTTTCGCTTGCATAAACGTTTAAAGGGTAGGAACACGAGAAATGCATTAGAAATGACGGCAAAATATCATTCCATCGATCGAAAAAGAACCAGCGCGAAATAAAATCGTTTCGCTCGACGATGTGATGATGCATATATAATCGGATTTAACCTCAGAACGCATTAGTAGAACTCTTCTGTAAATCCAGTTTTGCCGCGATCTTCTACCGCTGGAGGGGAAACTCGACGAAAAGTTTTCGACTAGAAGGATTCAAAAATAAAATGATGAATTAAAAAAAAGAAAAAAAATCTTTATCATTAAGATTAATTTTTTAAAATCACAATTGATATAATTATGAATCAATGAAAATTAATTTTAAGTTTTTGATAGCTGAAAAATATAATTTCGAATATATTCATTCATTTTTTAAATAGATAAAATATCACAAAAATTTGAAAAGAAAAATTAAAAAATTAAGTTTATTTAAAAAACATTTTTTATAATTATTAAAAATAATGATAAAATATTTTTGAAAATCATCAAATAAAAGCACCAAAAGAATTAAATCAGTAATTAGACAATGAATGGTGGCTTTATATAATTTACAAAGAATATCCATCCCAGTTTTGTTAAACATATTTAATTTTAAGTAGTGAGCAGTATTTATTTTCATTCAACGACTCATTCATCAATTTCCCTTTACAGTTCTTTTACATTTAGCAACTAACTTTAAATCACAAATATAAAGATAAAGCTATTTTCGCCAAGCATTACAAAAATAATTCTGATATTATATGTTTTGCATATCATTAGTATATTTGTAACAATAATAATTCGTTGTGCTAATTCGTACAACAGGCTCTCTACACTGACTCCAATGTATTTATCAACAAAATAAATGCAATGATAATTCGTTGACATTTGCGCAACTGAATCTAAACATAAGCTAAATATCTTATTTCAAAAATATATAAGATAGTAATCAATTTTCCAAATTTATTCAAATTATCACAGTTGTCAAGTATTTCATTTAAAATGCAACACAGAAGAGATATTTTAGCTTCCTAAAGTTATTTAATTTTTCAATGAATACAACTACTCTAAGTAGTGTTCACACCGAAATGATTAATATCACAGATTTGTAGTTGGCCATTGTATATGAAAAAAATTGATAAATTGATAATCTAAGTAGGTTTAAATACCCAGTAATTAACAAACGACAATAGAGAAAAAAATTTCTTACTTTTTTCAACAAGGAAGTCTAAGAATTATATAAACCGAAGGACGGAAAGATCTTTAATTTTTTTTTCATTCATGACCTTTTTGAGAAGGGAATATTAAAATTTCGGTATCATTTTCACCTAATAAATTCAGTGGAAAACCGTTTCCAACAAACTTGAAAATAAAACGAAACTCGAGCATTCATTAACGCTAAATCAAAGTACGAATTATATTATTTATTCAGAAAATTTTAAATATTTTAAATTACTGTAAAATATTAAATAAATTTTAAAAGACGATCCAAAACTATATTGTTATCCATAATTTAAGATGTTTACATAAAAACTATATCGAAAGTAACTGAGATCGCAATCTATATCTTCTTGAAATATTATTTAAAAAAAAGAAAGTCAGGTTTCTTTAAAGTACAATGTGCAAGTCAGCTGCAGTTTTTATATACAATTGCAATGATCTCATAGCAGTTTATAGCATAGTCATAGGGGCTGCAAATATCGTCCTTTGTCCTTTCGTTCGCTAATTGCGAGCAGAGGTTTAAGATAATGTTTTTACACGCATATAACGTAGCGTTAACCGAAATTTGTTATCAATCGTGTTTGATGGACTATGGAAATGGACCGATAAGAGCAAGCAGTTTGACATAATAATATTTCGATGGTCGCAAAATATCCATGGTAGTGAGTGCAATGTCCCTGGACATGGAGGAACTGGTGAGTTGGTGCGTTATAGATCGTTGTTTAACGATTATAAAACTCAGCAGCTATTTCCCACTGTATTTCGATTCTTGCCATGAAGTACTTGGTCTTCAATGTACCAGGTGGGAGTAGAGGAACTGACATTCGAACACAACTGATTACTAATCTAAGGTTTCCTGAATGACGACCTGGTGGTGCTGATGAGAAAACGCAACATGGGAAAAAGCCGTTTGATGATTGTAGAACTTAAGACATTCCGCAGACTTCCAGATTCTTTCACTTGAAATTGCCTCACAGTAAATGTTCCTATAGAACTATGTGACAGGTTAGTTTAGAAGTGTCTTTCACTCGCATAAGTACTGGTTCCTATATCAGACGGGAAATTTTGCAGGGACAGAAATATAGAAGTTCATCCATCATTTCAGTGGTGAATATGTTGAAAAGTAATTTCATCAATATTGTATTGGTTCAGATCAATAATTTTACATAACTATGCTTTTTCTGTCCCCAGTCCTGGTGGAATGGATACATATCTAATTCCACATGTTAAGTAATCATCATACTTTTAATTACTTTTTATAGCTATTTTCGACAAGATTTATTAATTAGATATACTTGACATCAAAATTTTGCCTCGTGTCAGTAAAAAAATTGCTTTGAACCAAAAAAATACGAAAAAAAATTACAGAAGAAAAGACAGACTTTTACACATCATCCCCTCGCTTTCCCCATATACTCTATGATAATACATCATCATCCGGAACATTTGCATATATATTGCATGAGGAGACTAAAAGTAAATGGTGTGGCTTAAGTATAATCTCGGTTAAATCCAAGTTTGGAGTTTTTTAAAATGAGAACTGCAAACGATGCAGCAATTTTTAGGAGATTTTCGCTTACTTTGAATATGGAAATTAAAAATCATTTTCAAATTTTTGACGTGCATAGTTAGAATATTTTAGTTTATATTATTTATGAAACTATAAAAAAATAAAGATAAACGCTTATATTTATTTCCTTAAAAAATGAAGTGATATCTTAATAGCAAATTTTTGACTTTGATGTAACAGTATAGAAAGTTCGAGATCTGATGGCATCATAGATCCGCCATATGATTCTAGTCCACTTAGTTGTGTATTACACAGCATTTAATTAAAAACTAAAAATCGGTTATAAAAATGCAATTTAAATTTGCTAACTGACTGTCTATTAGTGCTTCATGCTATTGCGATGTTCTGCTTCAATCATATTTTTGATAAAATAGCTTTGTTTTCTATTTTTTAGTGCACTATCCATTAAAAGCATATTTTTAGACACTTTTATTTTTAATTAATTGTCAACGACTATCTGGTTCACAAGACAAATATAATTGGTGACAAGCTAGTTCGCTTGGAAACTAAGTTGTGCTTAGTTCCAGTTAAATCACTTTATTTCTTTATTATGTTAAATATCTTACTAACCTGATGCCGATGAATTCTTCCAACAAAGTATTATAACAACTATCAAATTGTGACAATATTATTAATAGCTTTGCTCCTATCTTTTTATTACTAAGTACACGAACACTTCTAATATAATTGAATCCTATGACATAATTTGCTACTACTTTTAGAAGATTTTACAAGTTGACAGGTCTAGTAAATGATGTAACTTAGAAACAAACTTTTAAAATAAGATTAACTCTTATATGTTTGGCGCAGTTTAATCAAAAATGGTTCTTGCGCCAATAAATTCTATCAAACCAAACCTATGACATAATGTGTCAAAGTGATCAATTTAAAAATGAACATTGCCATTTGTGGTAATGCATATTTACACTTTCTAATTATTTGTGTATACTACGCAGAAAATAAGCAGAATCTTTCTTCTTTAACTTTCAACAATGGATGTAAACCACGAGAATAAATATTGGACGAAACAGTGACAAAGATTTGTTTTTTATGACTATGAAATCAAATCATGAAAATCAAAGAAAAGATATCTTAAAGAAATTGTTGGAATTCAGGGGAAAAAAAACTGTACGGCATTTAAATTGCTATCGTAAAAAAGACAATTGTTAAAAATATTTAAATGGTGCAAATATCAGTTTTGTGAAATAATATTTTCACGGTTAATCGCTGGAAAACGCCGAAATTTTTATTACTTTTAATTAATTTAAAAAAATTTAATCGCTCAGAGTTGCATATTTTCATCCCCAAAATATAATATTTTTCTAAATTTGATAGCTCTAGATTAAACAAAATTTATTATTTTTTTTACTGAATAAAATTTTTTTATCTTTAGATATTTTATTAAAAAATTTAATCTCTACTTTTTAATGCATTCTTTTATTTCTAGATTTATAATTAAAAATCATTAACACTTCTTTTTGCACTTTACATTTTGGCACCAAGATTTTTGATTAAAAAACCATTCTTTGGTTTTGGTACATTAATAAAAAATGTTTGTTAAATTTTGCATTTTACTAATAAATATATTTATTATAATAAATTTATGGATTTTTATAATGACCTTATTTCTTAACCTGCTGGAATATATCAGAAGGAATCAAAATTTAAATAGAATTAATTGATAAAATGATAAAAAAGACTTCCGATAATATTGCCGCATTGAAGAAAGACAGTCGAATATCCATGGCCGAATGGTCATGGCACTGTTCTTATGATCAAGAGATTTGGGTTCGAATCCCGCTAGAGACAATGCGATTAATAGTATATGTAAATACTTAATTCCTTTATTTCATGTTCCAGAAGATACTGGACATTTCTTCACTTTATCAGACAAGTGTTCTGGACTTTTCTTACTGTCTCCAGAAGAGTATTCTGGAACTTTCTCTGCTAGTATAAAGGCAGAAGATTTGTCAGTTACTGTGTTCTGAGTTCAGTTAATAAATTGGTTTAACTCTACCTCTTGTGTGTGTGTCATTGACTACAAGTTCTATAACATGTAGAACTATACTATAGTTCTACGTGACATTCTTTGGTGAAATTCGAATTAACGAAAAAGCGATCGCCTTAAAGGCCTTGAACCAGAATTTGGACTTTCTTTCCCACCACCCAGAAAGACAAGGAAAATGCCTGCAGAACAGGAAACTAAACCTGACATCTGCACAACCACAATACAGAAATCCATCTGTATTTAAAGGAGAAGTGGGACAAGACCCAAACAAATGGCTGAAGGAATATGACAGAGTATCAAAATTCAACAGATGGGATGACATGACTTGTCTAGCAAATGTGTTCTTTTTCCTGGATGGCACAGCAAAGCAATGGTTCGAAAATAATGAAGAGAAATTGACTTCCTGGGATATTTTCAAATCAATGCTAAAAGAGGCATTTGGAGAAACATAGCACTATGTAAAAAAGGCAGAAGAGGAGCTAAAGAGTAGAGCTCAAAAATCTGGCGAAAGCACGCAGTCGTACATCCAAAGCGTGTTAGGGTTATGCCATCAAGTCAGAAGAAGAGAAAGTGTCTCATCTTATGAAAGGAGTCGTCGAAAATGTTTACCAGGCACTACTGACGAAAGAAATAACCACTACAGAGGACTTTATTAAATGGCGTAGAAAGATCGAAGAGATGCAGCAAAAGAGAATCCGGAGTAGGAAATTTGAAAGGCTTCCAAATGTCGTACCAATGGCTGCAATTGACGAAAAACTGGATCTGGCATCACTAATACGTCAAATAGTCCGAGAGGTGGTCCAGCGCCTCGTATCTCCAGGAGTCGATCCCGAACTCCAAGACCAAGGCATTGAAGCCATTGTTCGAGAGGAAGTTGAAAATGCTTTGGCTCTTTTGTCACATACAGCACCAGAGTGGACAAAGGTCAAACCAAGACGCCGACCTTCCTATGCTGACGTTGCCTGACGACCTACGCCCGTAGCACAGCAACCACAGAGGGAGACAGATGTCTGGCGCACTCCTGATAGAAGACCCGTCTGTTTCCATTGTGGCCGCCCTGGCCATGTAGTTCGATACTGCCGAGATCGCAAAGCTGTTTTTGAGGCATATCGGGCTAATAGGAGAGATTTCAGCCGTCAGACGTCGAATGAGTGACGCTATGCTGACGAGTACAGCCGACCAGCAGTCCGAGGTTTGTCGCCCAGCCCATCGCGAGGACGATCGCTGACACGCCGCTACAGATCTCCGTCGCCATATAGAAGATCCAGTCAATCTCCTAGCCGCAGAAATGAGGAAAACTAAGCGGTGCGACCTTCCTTGGTGGTGAGGCTGCTAGTGATAAAAATCCTCCGATTGCCGCAAAGATGTCTGGGAACATATTGAAGTAATCGTCGACAATGAGCTAGTACCTGCCCTCGTGGACTCTGGAGCCTGAAGAAAGTTATGTTTCCAACAACTAACAATGTTCTTTTAAATGTCGCCGATGGAAACTACGTGAGACCAGTGGGAAAATGTAAGCTTCGTCTCGAAATCAATGGCAGACCTCAGGCTTTTGAATTTATTGTTTTGCCGCAATGCTGTCACGATATCATCCTTGGTTGGGACTTTTTGGGCGCTTCTCAAGCTGTTATAGATTGTGGCCGTTCGGAGCTCTTGTTTCAAAACGTCCTTCGAGAATCCCAAACTCCAGACTCCAGTCGTTTATTCACGATAGAAGACCATACAGTATCTGCTCGTTCAATCAGAAAGATTACTGTCTTAAGCCGTAAGAACCTTCGAGCTATCGACGTAATAGTAGAGGGAAATAGGATGCTCCTCTTGAACAATGAAGTTGCTATTCCGTCTACTATAGTTACGCTCCTTAATGGAAAAGCCGCACCATGGGTTGCCAACCGACAAGGAAAACCTCAGATCATCCCTAAAGGCATGTGCATCGGGTATGCCGAACCTTTACACGAAGACTGCGTAAATACCATAGATGAGGGATCGCCTTATTCCACGACCACTTCAAAGGCAAAGTTGGGTGTCATCGATTATACCACGATGATAGCTCCGGATTTGAGGATCGACCAAAAAGAAAGAATGTTTCATCTACTCCAGAGGCTTTCAGAAATTTTCGATCAAGAAAGGACGTTCAAGAACGGAAACCAAATCAATGTTAAACACCGAATAAACACAGGCGACCACTTACCTATTAGTCAGAGAGCTTACAGAGTGTCCCCATCCGAACGCCGCATTAACAGTGAGGAGGTAACCAAAATGTTAAAGAAAAACATCATTCAACCATCAGAAAGTCCATGATCATCTCCAGTCGTCTTGGTCAGGAAAAAAGATGGAAGCTGGCGTTTTTGTGTTGATTATCGCCGACTCAACAAAATTACCAAGAAAGACTTGTATTTATTGCCACGTATTGAAGACACCTTGGATTGCCTGAAGGGGGCAAAATATTTTTCGTCTATGGATCTCTGCTGCGGTTACTGGCAAATAGAAGTCGATGTAGCCGATCGTGAGAAAACGGTTTTTATTACATCTGAGGGATTATACGAGTTTAAAGTGATGCCATTTGGCTTATGCAATGCTCCTGCAACTTTTGAAAGGATGATGGATAATCTTCTGCGACATTTAAAATGGACAATGTGCCTTTGCTATTTAGATGACATTGTGGTGTTCTCAGAAACATTCGAGGAACATCTTCAGAGGTTGAATACCGTCCTTCAGTGTATACAGAACGCCGGCCTTATCCTTAATCCAAAAAAATGTCGCATTGGAGCACAAGAGATCAAGATCTTGGGACACCTAGTATCCAGTGATGGCGTACGACCGGACCCAGAAAAATAAAGGCCGTGAATGACTTTCCCGTGCCTAGGAATATCCATGACATCAGAAGCTTTCTGGGACTTCGCTCTTACTATCGCCGATTTATCAAGGACTTTTGCTATAAAGCCGAACCTCTACAGTTGTTATGTAAGAGGAACACAAAATTATGTTGCGGACCTGAACAAGTGGAAGCTTTTAATACCTTGAAGAAAGATCTTACCTCCGATCCTGTCTTAGGCCTTTATGACGAAACTGCACTAACGGAACTTCACACCGACGCTAGTGGATACGGAATCGACGCAGTATTAGTCCAAATCTAAGATGGGAAGGAAAAAGTAATAGCTTATGCCTCGCGGACTCTGACGAAGGCTGAGAAAAACTATTCCACAATTGAAAAAGAATGTCTTGCGGCCATATGGGCTATAACTAAATTTCGGCCATATCTCTTTGGAAAGGCTTTCAAGATTGTCACTGACCATCATTCCCTGTGTTGGCTGACAGGACTGAAGGATCCCTCTGGAAGATTCGCTAGATGGGCGATGCGACTCCAAGAATACGACGTATGAGTGGTGTACAAAAGTGGAAGGAAACACAAACATGCTGATAGTCTGTCCAGAAACCCATTAAAAGTCGATGCTTCACGGTATAGGGATTCCATAGGTGCCACTTTATTCACTAATCTCACAGAAGAACAGATGAAAGATCCGGTATTGGCAAAAATAATAAGAGACCAACAAAGTACCAAAACAAGTAGGCTGGGAAACTTCGAATTAGTCGAAGGAGTCCTCTACAAGAAGAATCTTGATCCGTCTGGAAGGAAATTCCTACCAGTGATCCCGAAGCATTTACGGCTCAGTATTCTAGAATCTCTCCATGAGGACCCTACCGCTGGACATCTAGGATTCACCAGGACGTATGTCAGAATAAGAAAGCGATTTCATTGGCCAGGTTTATACAGAAATGTTCGAAGATATGTGATGCACTGCCGAGAATGTCAAAGGAGAAAATCTATTCCTCAGAAGCCACCAGGTCATCTCGTGCCTATTCCACCAGCTGCTGCTCCTTTCCATCGCATCGGAATCGACCTTCTAGGACGATTTCCAAAATCTGACGACGGCAACAAATGGATTGTAGTATGCACCGATTATTTGACACGGTACGCAGTCACCAGAGCTTTACCGACGGCAGAAGCTACACAAATAGCCAAGTTACTACTAGAGGACATAATCCTGAAACAAGGAGCTCCACGAGTTATAATTACAGACCGTGGTCAAGTATTCCAGTCCAAGCTGGTGTCCGATATTAATAGACTGGGCAATATCACTCATCGAATGACTACAGTCTATCATCCGCAAACAAATGGCCTCACAGAGCGATTCAACAAAACGCTAGCAGATATGCTTTCTATGTATGTTGATGTCGAACAAAAGAACTGGGACCAGATATTGCCATTCGTCACATTCACCTACAACACTGCCAAGCAAAATACGACAGGTTTTACGCCCTTCTATCTACTACATGGGCGAGAAGCTGAAACGCCGTTGGATACGATGTTTCCTTTCTGCCCCAACGAGTTCAGCCAAGAAGACGATAATGTTAGTCATCTGATCAATAAGGCAGAAGAATCGAGGCAATTAGCTCGTGCACGAACTCTCGAGGCTTAGCAGAAAGATCGCCGGCATTATGACTCCAAACATCGGATAGTGGCATACGAACCAGGGGATTTAGTGTGGATTTTTATTCCAGTTCGTAAAAAAAGGGCTTTCCGAGAAGCTCCCCAAGAGGTACTTCGGCCCTTATCAAGTTTTGAGGCGGTTGTCCGATGTCACTTATGAAGTAGCCGATTTCCATCCTGATTCTAGAAGGCGGAAACCGAAGGAAGTTGTCCACGTTTTACGCATGAAGCCATACCATGACCCAGAAGAACAAGACGATCAACATTCTTATAAAATAATGGAGGTTCCGGAAAGAGACATTTCTCAAGAGACTACTCACCGTGAAGACACGACAACTTATACTGGCCCTGTGACTCGATCGAGAGCTAGAGTCACACAATGAAATGTCATAACATCGAGACGCTGTTCTTGTAAGGAGGGAGCAATACCGCATTGAAGAAAGACAGTCGAATATCCATGGCCGAATGGTCATGGCACTGCTCTCATGATCAAAAGACCTGGGTTCGAATCCCGCTAGAGACAATGCGATTAATAGTATATGTAAATACTTAATTCCTTGATTTTATGTTTTCTTTTATTTCATGTTCCAGAAGATACTGGACATTTCTTTAGTTTACCAGACAAGTGTTCTGGACTTTTCTTACTGTCTCCAGAAGAGTATTCTGGAACTTTCTATGCTTGTATAAAAGCAGAAGCAGCTTTAACTCTACCTCTTATGTGTGTCATTGAGTTCTATACTATAGTTCTACGTGACAATATTTAAATCATGCTTTATTACAGCGAACAACCAGCGGCATTTAATCATAGAAAGCTAGCATATCATAAAGAAAGTGAAATATTATAATTAAGAAATAAATTAAATTTGCGTGAAAATAGCTGAAATCAGAGGAGAAAAAAATAGCACAGGACTGGCATAATTGAACAAACAGTTTTTTACGACAGCATAAAAATATCCTTTCTTTGTCTGGGAAGGATATATTTTCGGAATATTTTGAATAACATTAAAATTAAAAAATAGAAATGACAAAACGTCGGCATATTAAAAAAAAAATTCTATTTCACCCAACTTTTACTAACAGATTTCGAACAATTTTTAAAACCATTTCATTAATCTTTTGTGGCATCGTACGCATTAACTTTCTTTGAATCGGTCACGAGCGATGTGTTCTTGACAACCTTCACGAACGTCACACACTCGTTTTGCATAATTTAATCGATCTAGGGAGGGAGATAATGTAATGACTGAATCCCCCCTGGGCGGGAGGAGAGAGATGTTGCCCTCTGGCCTTCTGCCTCTCTCTAATAGGATGGAACTCGCTTTTGTGTTGAATTCGAGCTATAATAACGCGAGAAGTTTTGTTTGGAGCCTTTTCGAATTTTAATAAACAACGAGTTCGCTTTCCATTTTTAATTCCTCCATTCGTTCACCCCTGAAAGTGTCACCTATGTTAATGAAATAGAATGGAATAAATTAATGTCGTTTTGTAGGTTGGAAAGATATATTTTCTTGGCTTTTGTAGTTGTCCATTATCATATGAAGAAAACGAGGAAGATATTGGCAGTTAGAAAAAGTTTTTCCTTTCTAATTTTCTTTATGTAAGGTAATAGACATTATTGAGAAATGAATAGATTTAGCAAATGTGATGAATTATTTTTATGGTAAAAGTAGCACTCGAATTCTTTTTCTTGAATTATTCGTAATAACACATCAGATAACGCTGAATCAAAACTGTATATCATATAAGAAACTTTTCCCTTTTTGGAAATTAATATACAATTGAATTCCCAATAATCAAAATTTCATAAACTGAAAATCTGCCATTTTTTAATTTTTTTCAGAAAAACTTTTAATTTAAAAAACAGTTTCTGTATATTGAATACAATTTCTATGTATCGAATAAAAATTTTATATACTTACTGTAGGCAAAAACGCTCATTGATTTCTTTCATAAGAGGGATTAAAATTTATTCTTAGTATTGACAATAAATATTCCTGATATTTTATTTTTATTTAATAAATTTTATTCAAACTTTTAAATTTCAGTCCACGTGCATTTAAATAATTTCAAATTAAAGAAAGCCAGCGTCGATTATTTTTATTTTATTTATTTATTTGACTTATTTAAATGTGGCAATATAGATAACGTTAAAAATGGTCTAAGCTAAGGAAAAATCCCTTTTTAACTACTAACTTCTGAGCAACAGCAGCTAACCGAAAAACTTAATGCAAAAGTTGTTCTTCTTAATGAGACGTTAATTCGCAAAATTTGACATTTTTCTATCCTCAATCGTAAAGGAATAATTTTAAACGAAAATTCTCACCCCTTTGAGATAAATAGCCCATCTATGAGCTCATTCAAAATTTTTAGATGTCTTACAACATATTCCAAGAAGATTTCAATTAAATCAAAATTATTCTGGTTTTCATATTAACAACAAAACATGGGTAAAACGTTTTGGGGTTCTAAAGACTATGATCGGTGAAGATCTGTAAAGAATTACCCCACAGTTGTATCAAGAGAACAATTACCAAATCTTTTTATAAATTGTGCCTGTTCTAAAATAAAAGTTTATTTTCTATTTTGTATAAAAACATACATATTTTTAGTATATTTTAAAATAATTGCAAAATCTATACTTTTTGATCTTTTATTAAAATAAATTTCTCGAAATTCATTCTTTTAAGACTTCTGACGGTGAAAAATTAATTATAGAAAGAACATGATAAATATTTATAATTCTGCATTTCTGTTTATCGAAATTTCTATATATCGAATCTTTTCGGGAATTCCAGAGGTTCGACTATATTGAAAAATGTGATTCTAATAAAATATTGCTATTTTAAGCTATATATATTTTTTTTACTTTGGATTTCTTGAAATGTATTTGTAAACATCTATTCTAAAATCTATCTGAAAAAGAACGAAGAAATTTTACAAAAATAAAACATTTTAATTTCCAAAAATATTCAACCTCGAAATTTTGATGAATCTCTATGGTTTAGATATTCCTTAGTTTTTAAAAAAATCATCTGTGGAGATATTTTTATATGTCTACCTATAAGTGCGATAATTGGGAAACGGAAACGGGTCAATGGATGTAATTTGGTAAGTGACCTTCACAATAAAACAATAGATCTCATTCAAATTTTAGATTAAATGATTCAAAGGCAGTTTGTCTCTCTTTCCATATGTGACGCTAAAATTCAAAAATGAAATGTAGCATGAGTTTTTCTCTGTACGTATTTATTAACCTTTTAGATAATTCCCTCATTCATAAGACTTTCTGTTAATATGCTTATTATGTTAATACAATAATTCAAAATTTATTATGGACATGGATAAATTTTAATGGTTGATTTTTTTATAAAAATTGTAGTTTAATATGATACTTTGGGGAAATCAGTGAAGAAGAGGAACTGTTTCAAAATGCACAATTGATCTTCTTCGCTATATGACGAAGTTAAATACAAAACATGCTAACTGAAAATGCATGAGAAATTCGAGGGAAGAACAGTCCCAGTGATTAAAGATGCATTTGTTTAACTCTTTAGCAACATAAATGCGTTCCTCGCCATCAAATGACATGACACATGAAGCCGGAATCATTATAATACAGTTAAGGTGGTCTTCACTATCATTATTTTTTAAAATAAAATATGAATACTTATAATCTTCATATAGTAATTAAATTTTATAAAATATCTGATACTTTTAAACCTGTTGTAAAGAATATTTCCTCAGTATTTGAGATGCTTCATCTTTAAAATTATTTTTTGGTGCCAAAATGATAGCAAACAAATTCATATTTTAGTTTTATAAGAAAAGTTAATAATACGCGATAAAACATCTAAGCTAACACAGCTAAGTAAATATAATTCAAAGACAATATTTGCACAGGCATTAATGAGCCAAGTTTAACGCGGAAATGAAGGACTGTCGCCTTTTTCGGGACATTCGAAATACGCTTTGATGAATTTTTTTCTAAAAAGGCAATGTATACTTGGAGCCGACGACATAGTTTTACAAGTTGGCTCTATTTGTATAATTTTTCTTCCTGCAATTTTTAAGTCTATCCGATATAAGAACTAGACAGATATAAGTCATATACTCATCTACTGTCTTAGAAATTGGACAAGAATAATATTCAGAAGGACATTGAAAAATTGCGAGAAAAATAATAGACTTCTCAACTTCACTCTTGCTAGCTGTGATGCTATGAAAGTTAATTCTATGTCACTGCAAATATAAGCCATGGGGAAAGCATCTTTATTTTCTCATATAAGAAGTATACAAGCAGAAAGTACAGTAACAGTTCACAAATGTTACTGAATGCTAGAAGATGTTGATTATGCATCTACCCCAGTTCGAAAAACAGATTTCTGTTAATCTGTTGTAAGAAGATAACTCAACAAAATATAACTCAAAAACGCTTTGAGGTCGGGAGATGAAATTTGGTATAGGATCATTTCATCTAATTTGTAGAATTTCCTATCAAATTTTGGATGAAATCCATTCTGAGGAAATCGTTTTGTCGGAACATAAGCGAATATGACGATTATAAAGGGAATATAACTTATAACGTATATTTAACATCTAAAATGTATATTCATATCAAATTCTGACCAAATCCATCAAAGGGTTGAGCGCTTCACTGCCGTATTTTTGCATGCATGTAAATGCTATAATTAACAACTTAAAATGAAATTAGGTTCATAGTTTTACAATCTAAAGTGTAGATATATCAAATTAACTAAACTAAATACTTCAAATTATTATTAATTTGTAAGTCTATATTTTTGCACGCATGTAAACACGCTAACTGTGATACTTTAAATTTATGAAATATAGCATGTAATGTTCAGACTAAAGTTTGAATTATGTATAAAATATTGGTTTCGATCGGCTGAAAAAAAAAGGAGCACAAAATACATATACGGTTTTATGGTATTTATATATGTGTCAACCATTTTTCATCCCCCCCCCAAAAAAAGAAAATGCCAAACATCATTCGCTTATAGTAACTATTGTTCATCATAGTAGGAATAAAATATACACATTTTTGTTTAATATATTATGAAGGGGAAGTCTCTCATATGTGGGATCTGAAAATAAAAATCTGAGCATTCGTGGCATTCACAGCCTTGTCCAAAGACCACAATTTTATGCGGAGAATAAGGCTTTTATTCAAAAGAATTTCGGGAAGACCACTCCATTCTGCTTTATATTATTCCTTTCAATAAATTATTGTTCCAATTCTTCTCTTACATATAGCTCTAAAAACTGGAAATTAGTACGCAACAGATTCATTTTGCCGTACAGATGAATCCTAGTATCCAGACCAATTATATCTACTTTGCTTATTTGCAGCTGCATTATGTTTCTTCTATAGTAACGACAAAACTTAGACATTATTTTGGGCGTCTTCTGGTGATAGACATAAGAGTAAAATACTATATAAATATCAGGTATTAGTGAGGTTTGTCTTAGTGAGGTCACGTCTTTAAATGCATTTATTTTTCTGAGCATTTCGGCTTTTATTATCGCAAAGAAAAAATATTTAATCTATCATCAGATATCTCCTGGGTTGCCGCCTAATAAAGCTGTAAAGCAAAATTTATTACAAATAAAATGGAATGACTAATACAATCAAAAACAAAAAAGGAAAGACAGAGGAATACAGTCAAAAGCATTATTGGGCTATGGGTCCGAAATGTAAGTGTATATGTAAAATTCTGCATGGCAGTTCTTTAGACGATACTTTTCTCAAATGTCGTAGGTAAACATCAAAATTATAAAATCAATGGGACAATAGTGCTTTCGCTTTGTTTTTTTATAAGTAATTTCATGAATACTTTTCCTTAAAGAAGTTAAGTGACTTGCTTGCTTAACTCAAAGGCGCAATCATTTTTAACCATATGTCATAAGCGATTAGCCGTCTTTGTTGACTAGTTTGTTCGCTGGAAAAGTAGGTTCTATTAAGCTTTTAATTGGGATGTATTTATTTAAAATTTCTGCCAAATATTTGGTAAGGCATAAGATACATATCTAAGAGAATGTCTATTAAAAATTGCTACGTTTTTAAATTTGTAAGTGTATATGCTACAAAATAAAATCGGAAGTAAAAATCTCACATCGGAGTTTCAGGTCGAAATAAAGCAATTGATTATATTAATTTTAACACTCGTAAAAGCAGCAATTGGAATAGCTTGATAAAATAATGAATAATAATTAGCTTCAATTTTATCATAGTAATAAAAGTATTGTTACAGAATGCGCATCAAAATAAATTTTGAAAAGTGTATTAAAGTTAGAAAAAAAAAACTACACGGAGATAAAACTGATATCATTAAAATGTAATTTTAATATTAAGATAGTGTAGAAAATATGATATTTTCTTGTGAGCTAATGTTTTCGGGCGTTAAACTTATTTAAATATTAATTAACATATTCTTGAATCAACCTCTGGAAAAGTTCATAGTTGCTTTCGTCCTGAAAAGCACCAGTGCCAAACTTCACCAAGAAAGGGGAAAGAAAGAAAAAAAAAAAAAAAAAAAAAACAGTAATTTCGTACAAAAAAAAAATCTTGTCTATGCATAGATTTTCTTATGTTAAATTATACGAAAAAGTCAAGAACAAACAATTGGGGATTTATTTTTAAAAAAAGCATTATATTTAGCTATGTGTATTTCCTTTCTAACCATGCAGTTTTACTACTCTAAAGCGATCAAAATAAAGCCTAAAATACTTCCACACAAGCATATTTAAAATGATCTATACTCCCAAATAAAAAAAAAAATTAATTCTTTGATACACTTCGAAATCGCTGTCTGCTTTCTGTTGCCATGGTTACTCTTATTAACTTTGTTGTCTTACTTCGATCCAACGACTCCTGCCTTTTCACGTTTTATTACTTTCTAATAAGACTCAATTAATGCGGCTTCGAAGTGGAAGTCCTGAAAGCGTCTTTTGACTGCCTCACAATAAGAAAGCTCTGTGAATCTCCATATTGTGCTTTCTATGCGACAAAAAAAATGTATAAAAAAATAAATTAATGCTTGCTTTAATGTTTAATTCAGAGATTAATCTTCTTTCATTGCCCGCCTTTGGCGACAAAATTGTTAACCCAGACAATTGAATTTTTACGTTGTTAAATTATTAATACGGAATGCACTTTTCTGAAAAAAAAAGTTACTTCGTTATTGGATAAAATTGACTGTCATTTGATAAGATTATGATTAATTTATAACATATAAGATTGACTAAGACTGTTTAACATAATGTAATTGAATCGGTCTACAATATATTACTGCACATGCAAATTAAAAATATATATAAACGAAACAAAAGTGAAAAAAAAATTTAATCAGCGTTTGATATCCAACAAAGCAACTGCTTAATTTTAGTAATAGTAAGAGCATTTGGCAGAATTTTTTTGAAAGGGAAGTTTAAATTCATTACGGCATTATTACAGAATGCCCATCAAATGAAAATTGAAAAATACATTAAAAATGAAGAAAAAAAAGTACAGAAATGAAATTGTTACTGAAAAAGACATTTTTTTTTTAAATTTAAGATTACGCAAAAATTATTTTTGTGATATAATACTTTAGGAAGAAATGAACATCAATTTACATAGGGAAGTCATAGCCATTACTTATATCGCGACGTTTAAGCCCACTTTCACGCAAGATTACAACCACTTGTTTGACACCTTTTTCTACGATCTTGATTTCTTTTATATTTCCTCATCCCTTTGAGTAAATAAAGGTTTCGGTGACAATGCGAACTATATTCGTAGCATTTGTAATAATATTTTGAAATGCCATTAATTAATTAAGCGAAGCGTTGAGTTAAGTGTAACTGAAAAATATTCAATGAAGCAATATGAAACATTTGAAGAGCTGTCGATTCACAGTTGACTGTTTTATTATTTTCAACAATAATTGAAAACGATTTCTGTGCCGTGTCCGTTAGTATTAAATATGGGTGTGTATGTGTGTAAACTATTTACTTTAATTTTAAAAACTTACTTTAATTACACACATAAATAAGAGAATTAGTTTTATTTATAATTAATTTATGTCTACATTAAGAGATCGCTTTGAAAGTTAAAAATACATATAACACCAATGGAAGTGGTCAACGAGAAACTTTCTCACATACTCTCTCATAAAAATGTTCCACATAAAATTATGGTTCTTCGGCGAAGTCATGTATATCGCGAATGCACAGAATTTTAGTTTCATCATTTTCATCTTTATAGTAAAGAAAAGAAAATCAGTATTTGTGCTTCATTAACCGAATACTATTGATGAACAACAGTAAGAGAAAAGTTTAATAGAGTGTGATTTTTTTTTTTTTTTTTTGCAGCAATTAATCATTCGGAAGCAGTTATTAGTGTTTCGGAAAACAAATAATAAATTTTAGATACCATTTTTCAGAGAGATCGAAATCAAAATCCGACTCAGAACCACAGTGTAATAATTTATTTTATCTAGCTCTTTACGTCTGTAGTTAACGTATTAAGACAACTGAACGGACAAGCTCTGAACGGAGTTTGTTCAAAATTATTAGATAGAAATCTGCAGATTTGATTTTATGTCCATAAACCAAATTTCAACCACCTATCTCAATGCATTTTTGAATTAAACATATACACAGATAGATAAAAAAATCCAAATATATTTCTCGAATTCAGCAAGGAGGTTTTATATGTGGAAATTCGTCACAATCTCGAGATTGAATTTTTTGATGACGATTACAATACCTTCTCTTTGTATATTTCGTATAGAAAAAAGTAAAAACTGAACAGAGGGAATCAAAATGATAGCTGTAAAAGCATTCTGTTATAAATTTAAAAATTCAATGCTAATTATTTAAGAAAACAAATATATGATTGTATGATTTTTTTTAAATATTTTTCACATAGTTCCCTATTTGGGCGCGTTTTGCATTTAACTTCGTCGCATTTATTTCTAACATATGATCAACCACTGACTGATTTAATCTACAATTTAACATAAAGTTAAAAATCCAGTGTAAAAATCAACTACACAATTCCATCCCGGTTGCTGGTTTTAGTTATGGCCTTCATACAGAAACCAATGTACAGATCGAAGCACCTGCGAACTTGTTGATGGATTTTCTTCAAAATTTGATATGTATAATTCTAATAGTAAACCAAATGCTATATAGTTCGTTGAAATTGTAGAGTCCACAAGCAAACAGATTGTTAGTTGTATAATTTTATAGTTCCCGGAAAAAATTGCCAATATATACAAACCGTTGGCAACTTGGCGATATGCAACTTGGCGCCGATGATTTGGCGTAATTTAAAAATCGCCACGTAAATCGAAAAATGTAACCACCTACACATCTTAAATATAACTATTCGTTTCTAGCAACTAGCTGGTCCTCCAGTAATATTAATTATATTTGATTTCAAATAAATCCTTTAGATATAATTTCATGTCCATGATTTTGTCAAGCAGATAGACATTAAAGTCTAATTACTTTGCTTAGTGTATACACATGAACCTTCCTAATGGAGATTAGTCCTATAACATCATAGCGCTATTTGAAAAGAAAATGTCCGGTTTTTCTAACTTCTTAATTTCGTAACATTATAAATTTACACTTTTATTCGTCTCGTAAACTATACAGCTATTAAATCGAATCTTTCTTACTTAGTTTTCAACAATGAACTTTCAGCAACCCGATTCAATATTTCATGAAACAATGAAAACGGTTTGAATTTCAGAGCAACAATGTAATTTTTTGTTGGAAATTAGGCACAGAAAAAATTAAATTGCCAAAATTTAGAAAAATTTGCATGACTATTTAATTAGTATTTTCTTAAATTGTGAAATTGTGTAAAACTCATTTTTATGATATAGTTTCGAAAGTTCTCACAGTTTTCAAATATCAGCTTAATTTTCACTTAATTTTCCATTTAGTACCACCAATTAAAATTTCAAAACACATTCATCTTAATTATTATGAGAGACAGAAATGGTGCTTGGCGATCTTGGCGTAATCTGAAAATCATCAAGTAAACCGGGAATACAAACATTTTAACGAAATCTTGACATCCTAGACATAATAGAACCTGGTTATTTTGACATAATCTGAAAAATATTAATTAAATCCAGAGTCACTAATAATAATATAAGAACAAAAGAACAAAACAGACAAATATAAGAACAAATATTTTTTCCGCCCTCGTGTTTATTGGAGAATAAAATGGGATTTATACATCAAAATCTTGAAGTCATATTTTTTTATATATTTAATTTCTATAAATTCCAATCACTTAATTAAAATGAACCATAAAGAAGTAAGAATTCTAAAGAGAATAACATGCAGAAAATAGGCAATTGCGAAAGATCTTAAGTATTCGAAAAATGTCGAAATCATAAAATTATTACAAACTTTTATTTACTTTATTTTCATTGTATTACTTTTTTCAAAGAATCTTATTTCCAGTTAGTTTAGTAAAATATATCATCAATGTTTCATCTATGATTAATCAGATGACGTTTCGAGTTTTATAAACATGCTTCTTTCTCTGGTTGCCTTTCATTGATAGTTTGAAACACACAGCAAAATTGTTAGCTTTATTTCATGTAAAAAATTTTTTATAATTGTTAAGAAGAAATTTTGCAATCATTTATTACATCTTTACCTCACGGAGATTCGGAATAATTATATGTTCTTGACAACAATATAAAATTTCAATTATAAATATTTTACAAAAAACACAATTTATTTAATAATTCATTCAGTTTTCGTTCAATAACAGAGGCGCTATTAGGTAATAAATTTAAGAAAAACTGGAAACAAGATTTCCTATTAATTATGAAAGAAATAATTATGAAATATATAAAAAAGTAGAAATTAATAAAAAGAAAAATTCCAGAAAAGGACGTTTTTAGTAGTATAAGCAAACAAAAAAAATTAAAATCTAAAATCGAAACTCGTGAAGTTGGCGAAGGAAACAAAATGGTAATGAAATTTAGCTAAAAAGATATAAAAAAAAAATTCTTAAATATTCATTAGAAATTAAAATGTACTATGAACGTCATTAAAATTATAATCAAAATATTTATTACTACTTCGCAAACGTTTTCGCTTTTTGTATTGCTCTCCAGTCTTATGATAAAAAAAATCATATATTTTAATACACTAATTAATAAAAAGTCTAGTCTCTATAAACATTTTATTTTTATTATTTCAAACTCCTGCGTATAATATTGAATGCAACGTACAATCCAGTATACCAATAGCTATTAATATAATTATAATGAATGGCTTAATTAAATAGCATTATATTCACTAATTCTTTAGCCATCCGCACAAAATCGGAGCATCGCCAACACCCGTTTTTCCTGCATCTTACAATCCTTTCATCCCGGGCATCCCGACGAGCCCAAGTTATAACGAAAATTCCACCCTTCATTCATTCATTCATTCATACTACAGTTCTGGCGACGTAGTTTGGCGATCACCTTGGCGTCGAAACTCAGCCACAAAGTCTCGGACCCGGAAACCATAGTGAGTCAGTCTTAAAATGCATTGCGCCTACTGCAGGATACTAGGGCGTTTTCTGCGATGACGTACTATGGTATCGATCCTGCTGGAAATTGAGGGGTTGGAGAACTGAAGTGGAATAGTAGTAGGGGAGGGAGGCGCGGGTGTACAGTTTTAGCCGACAGCTGAAAATTCTACAGACAAATTTTCGCCTTTTTCTGGCAGATTTGCTTTTTTTTATTTTTACGCATGCCGTGAACAGCTGTGGACGATGGATGAATGGTTTCCAATTTCGGACAGCTCCGGGCTTTTCTCTTAGCGAAATAAAAACATAAACTTTTGAGATTTAAGAAATATCTTAATAAATAACAATGAATGGTGAAAAATTGTGAAAGAGAACTCAAATATAAAATAGTATTAAAAGAGAGTTATTTTTATTTCTATTATAAGATTAATCGAAATAAAAAAAATCATTCAAAGATGAAATTAAAGTTTACTGTTTTGACACTTTATTCAAAAAAAAAAAAAATCTTAGAAGAATTCAATTTTTGTTTTAAAGGGATGATATTTATATAAATAACCAAGGCTCAATTGTACTGAACCTTACATAAAGATGTCAAAAGTTTGAGTTTGAAACAATTAACAAATAAAAATACATTTTAAGCTCTAGGAGATACTTATTAAACCTTTTGAAGAAATCAAAATAAAATCAAATGGTTTAACAGAGCCGGATCCTTAATGATTGAAGATTAAGATGAATAAAAAATAAGAATCATCTAAAATTCTTTAATATTTAGAAAAAATTATATTCACCTAGCCTCTTTTTCCCAAACAAAACTTTTATCACAATATAAGACATTGAGTAAAAAATGATCACATTTAAATAAGATGCATTATATCAGCCTTACTTTAAAACTTACACATGAGTTTGGTATCAATCTCTTAAAAATGTACCAATATTTAATTTCATAATGTTAGAATTTCAAATAAGAAAATTGCGAATTAAAATTATAAACTAAACCAGTGGAAGTGGTTTCTCCCAAACCTCGCCCACTCTCTAATAAAGGGGTAATCCTCTCTCCGCATAAAACACTGGACCCTAGACAAGAACATGAACGCTGTGATTATTCAAATTTTTATTTTTAGAGTCCCATGCATGTGAGTTATGTGCTTCGCAGTATAGCATCGAAAATCAATACTCATATATAATTGCTTGTCATTGTCAAATAATACATACGGAAGATTCGCGTTTTATTCGGAAAGGAACTTGAAATATTCGACGTTCTTTTTCGGTGATTATTCATTGGCACGCGGTTAATACGCAAGTACCAGAAAATAGAATATGTACTTTGAACGCTATCTTTTACTGGATTGAAAATAAAATTTGGCACATTTGGTAAAATGAAAGCTAGGGAGCATATTTTTCAATAAGAAGTAGGCCTAAAATATTTGAATAAAAGAGACAGCCAAATAAAAGATAATGCCTTAAACTTTATAATACTTTATTTTTCCTTTTAAACATTTACTGCAATTTTTCCTTACAATCATTTAGTAAAGCGAAAACGCCTTTAAAAAAAACTTAATAGTAGACCGAATGTTTTAAGTTCATTTTCAAACAAATAATCACTAAAAGAAATCTTTTGATCTTTCAACCAGATCACAGAAAACGAAGGGTGAAGTTACCAAGCTTATCAACCATGAAGATGCAACTGCCCAGTGGAGGGGGGAGGGGGCTGCGCCAAGCTTAGTTCCAATATTTGAAGTTAGGCAGCCTTTCTGGAAACATTTCAGCAAAAATAAGCCATATGTGAAATTTAGATGTAATTTATGAGTTTTTTGAATTAAGGTGTTCAATGAAATTGTTTCAATTATCATGTTAACATTTATTTTACTTTCTCTCAGACAAAGCGTTAAAAAAACAGTGTAGTAATAGTAAAAAAATCCGAACTTGAGATCGTGATGCATCTCCACATTTTATACCATCCCGAAGCAAATAATACATTTCTGGAATTATGCACGTCAGTCGCTTTGACTGCCAATGAAATGAAAGTTTTTTCAGCTAACCCGATAAAATTTACACTAAATATATAGATTTCTATCAAAATTTTGACTAAATTAATTCAGAGGAAATTTGTCTCTCCGGTGTCCGTGCACTAGTGAACACGATAAATACAAAGCGCAAAGTGCTATGCAAATTAAATTTGGTACAGAAGTTTAGTATTTAAACTGCTTATCCATATAAAATTTGGAATTAAATTCGTTTAGGGGTATATCATCTGTCTATCCGTACAAATGTATGCATATAAATCCGATAATTTAAAAAAAAAGCAACAACTTGGGTAAAAACAATTTGGTATGAGATCTTGTAATTACAGTTGTACTACAATGTCATGCAAATTTTGGTTTCAACAAGTTGGAAAAAACGAAATATTCGATTTTCTGATGCTTATGTATTTACCGCATTTGATTAAACATAAAAAAATAATAATAGCCAAAAATTATACGCTAGATTTAGTAAAAGCATTAGATTTATGTTAAAGATCGATCTTTTGTAATTATTATTCGCAATGCTAAACAATTAATGCACAAGTACCAGTTTCCTTCACAATACTACAAAATATATAATTCTTATGTCTGAAACTCTGAAAATAAAAATCTCGTAACTCGTGGCATTCAAGGAGTGTTGTTCATGGGCGGGGTACTCTTTAATAACACCTTTATTAAAGAGTATGTGCGAAAATTTTGATGGAAAAAAACCCATCTCCATTGTTTCTGATAGTTTTGCAGAAAGCAAGAATCGCAGCATATACAGATTGAACAGAAAAAAAAAATTTATTTACACAATACTTTACTTCTTTCACGAAAAATTTTATAATGATGAATTAAATATCTTCTGTTTCAAATTAAAAAACTATTAAACAATTAATAAGAAATTCAAAATTAAATTATTTTTAACATATATACAATAAAAACATAATTAAATTATCTTGAAAATAATTTAATTATTTTCTAAATTATTTTAATTAGTGTAAATGATAATAATAGGCCACGTATATTTTTCAATTTTGCCTTTCACTCGAGTTGTCTAATGCGTCCCAATGCTTTTCATAAAGAAAAAGGTTCCTTTTCGAGACCAACCCGACATCGTTGTCTGCCGTCCATAAATCAGAAGATTAGACTTTTTATGACAGTTTTACGCTTCTCTACCCTCCGGCACCCTCAAAGGATGATTTAGGTGGAAGGGATGACACACGAGTTCCACGACATGAAGCGATTACAGTAGAAGATGCTTATCTTCCGGATTCGTTTTCTTCGTGTTCGCTAATCAGCTTCTGCGATTCTATGAATACGAAACACAGCATACCATAAGAACACTGATATGTTGACTGTTATGAATCAGTGACACATCAAAGGATAATGGCGCCCAGGGCATAATAGTTTTTTCGCCCTCTCTCGACATATTTGGGACTTTTGTCATCAAGGCGTGCCGCCTCCCACCCTCAGGCTGCAGCCTCCGATAACTCCTTTATTCGTTTCCCGTCTCTAAACCAATGTTATGAATAAATTTTTATTCAATTAATAAACTAAAGTTGCTTTAGCAATGAATTACTCGCGCAGGTTTGTTTTTCTGTTAAAGACTTCCTTCAAGAGAAACGCAAACGTGGATTAAATTTCCTTGGAAGTCCCCCAGGAAAGGAATTAAATTTCATACAAGGCTTTCAAGGCGTAAGGCAACCCCGTGTTAATAAAGCTGTGAAAAAATGAACCTAATAGTTGTGAGAAAATAATTTCTAAGGAATATTTAACTATGCAGAAACGTTAATACTTTTTGAAAATGTCAAGAACAGAAAATAATCCGGATGATATATCTTTTAAGCTCTGATGGGAACATAAGATAAAACTTTTAAAGATTAATAAAACAAATGAATAAAGATTAAAATAAGCCAAACTGCATTAACTTCCTTGTGCATCGAGCGCTTCTCATATTGGAGCCAAGTTAGACATTTTTAAATCGCTTCAATCAAAAGAGAGCCACAGTGGTAATTTCTAGGCTTCAGAACCGAAGAGTTTCAGGTTCGGGTACCGATTCTACTGAAGAACAATTGTGTACGAGGGTCTGGTGTGGTGCGGACTATGGAGAGGGATTGTCAGCTCAGGTGTCGTCATAGTCATCTAAAGTGGTTCAAAATTACAAAGCCTGTCCCCAAATAGCCTTGGTTTTGCTTTAAAAACAGGACATTAGTATAATTGAACTGCACTGAAGCTTTGATTCAAAGAATATATTCCACTTTTCCTTAACCACATCTCATAAGAGGAGCATCTGAAATATGGGGATACGCTGTTTCCGATGTGGTCATTGGTCCTCGCTTTATAGATGGATATAAAAAGGTTATAGGGTCGGATTACAACAATTCCATTATAAAAGAACTGTCCCACTTCCCTTGACAGATTTGATACAAAATTTAATTTATAATTCTAATGATAAATTTTAACACCCAATTCCATCCATTTAGAGCTTTGAGCTTTCGAGTTACCTTGTTAATTCGTACAGAGAAGCAGAAAACATCTTTTGATTATATTTATTATATTTCGTTCAAAATATGATAGTTATCTACAGATTATAAAGGCCAGATACCAAATTTCATCCATTTAATTCAAAGCGGTTTTGTAATATCGTGTTCACAAACAGATACATAGACAAAATTCGAAAAATGTGTTATTCAGAATCAAGGATGTCTCTTAAACGAGGAGATTCATCAAACTCCCGACATCGAATTTTTTCATGTATTGTAATACGTCCTTTTCATAAATGCAGAAGTAAAACTATAAAATTTTAATAATTATAACTTTTTAAAGACTCCATAACCATAAAATTACATGCAATTCTACATATCAGCTGATGGCACGCCTACCTACATCTAATTCAAGATGGTTTAGACCATAGGCAGAAACTCGGATTTACATCAACCTACACAAAATCGTAGGAAGCAAATTCCCATCGAATTCGATTACTTTCCAAAGAATAAAAAAACTCCCAGGAAATGTCTCACACGGCTACTCTTCCTGATAACATGAACCCATTTCTGCCCACGCCGGAATCCTCAGTAATGGCAGCTACCTTTGCTCTTTTGTCTCAGGGCGAAATTCAAATATCAAAGGTAAGCAAGTCTATTTGCTAAATGATATGAATTCAAAAGATAAATATCGTATAGGGGGTCAAAGTGATTTAATATGTTAAAATAATATAAAAAGGACGAAACAAAAAAGGGGTAATGAAATAATGAGATTTATTTTCAAAAGATTTTTTATTTTTTCAAAAGCATAATGAACAAGCAAAATAAAGCGCACACACAATTCGGCGATTTCAAAATAAATGGAAGAAAAATAATTCTTATATCTGGAAGCGGAAAAAGAAAAGTGAATGAAAATGATATTCATCACTTTAAGACATGAAAATATTAAAATGTGAGATACAGGGTTAGAATAAAAATTACAAAATAATATTTCAAGAACAAGTGCAAAATAACAAAAACATTTTTAAAAGAATTCATAAACAAATGCTTTTATGAGGACAAAAAGTTTTCTTAAAATAAAACAAAACCTCTTTTTACTTTCCCGTATGCGTAATTTAGAGGAAGTATAGTAATCGTCAAAAAATTCGAACTTCAAATTTTGACGAATGTAGACATTTTAGACTTCCCTGAGTTCGAAAAACATATTTTTGGGAAATGTCCGTCTGTTTGTCTGAGACAAAGATAACTCAAAAACGTTTGAGCTAGACAGTTGAAATTTTATTTACAATCTTTACACCAAATTTGAAGATTTCTATCAAATTTTTAGTAAAATCTGTTTAGAGGAAGTCCGTCTGTTCGAATATAAGTTAACACAATAATTACAAAACAAAGAGAGCTAGATAAATAAATTCAGCACACATTTATAATGTAGACACCTACCAAATTTTGAGCCAAATCTACTACGACTGTTTAAAATGTCTGTCTGTACTTTCAGAAACATGTAAACGCGATACTCCAAAAACGCACTTACTTAAATATATAAAATTAGGTATGGAATTTTGTGACTACAAATGCAATTTTGTTTCAATCGGTTTAGAAAAACGAGGCAAAAGCATAAATTCAGTTTTTGGATACTATTAACGTATGTCAGGGATTAATCGCCAAATAATTCACCAAGGATGACACGATAGACTGTAAAAATTCCCAACTCATGCCAAAAAATAGGCAAATTTTTGTACGCTAATGCCATGCAAAGCGTTCTCTGGCATGGTAAATTTATTAGAGAGTACGCGAAAAGTTTTAGGGAAAGCAAACAGCCAAACGAAACAAATCATATTTTCTTATCCAAACAAAACAAATCATATACTGTAAGTAGGTTTTTCAGTTGTATCTTTGAAGATAATATTAGAGACTAAATCTTTCTACATTTGTGTGTGCTATCGCTGTAATATAACTCAAAGTAAAATTTAAAAATGGAAACAAACAGAACTATTCTAAAAGTTGCATATTACGATGATTTGGACAACAGAGTCAAATCTACTTTAATTTTTTTAAACACTTTATACTCTGACGTTCAGAAAATTTCAAATTCAACAAAAATTTAAAAAAAAAAACTGATCATTAAAAATTTTGTTATAAACGTATCAAACTGTGATTTATCATCAACAGTGCACTGTTTCAGGACATGCATATGTTACAAAAAATTGGTTTAACGTTTTCATTCAATAACAGTTTTGAAGTGCTGTAATAAAAAACAGTTTTGATGCGAAAAGTAACAAAACAATTTCGATTTTTTTTTTCATGCGAAAATGCGCCCACTCGTGAATCAGAAACAAAATGAGCGCTTAGTAATAAAGAAAAGTTACGGAATTTTTTCCACGTTCCACTGAGCAAAATTAAAATAATAATAAAATTTAGGCGTTTCATCATTTCTCGTGAAGTAGCAAAGAAAATTCAGTGGCCTTTGGCAAGAATTTTTAATGGACAAATATAAAGGTAACGCACACACACACAAAAGCTTTATTCACGTGGGAATAGGAAAGGTTTCAATGGCACTGTCAAAAAGGCGATATGGGTGGTGTCAGTTTCACGAATAGTTATGTGATATAATAGAAATATAAACAAAGAATGTATTTTATAAATGGGTTAAAATGATCGACCTTTATCAAATGTGTTATAAATCTTTGCAACGACGAAAAAAATAATATCGGAACTATAATAATAAAAAAAAAAAAACGGCGGGTGTGGTTTTTCAACTTTTTGGCATACTACCTCATACTCTCTCTCCATGTAAAATTGTGGATTAGGCCATCATTAGCGTTTTATTTTCAGGCTCTTGCACATGAGAACTTTATACTACACAATACAGAGAATAAAACCGAGTATTTATTTAGAGCACTTTTTTTCCCACCGATTCAAACTAAAATTTGACACATAATTATATTTTTGGTATAAAAAAAACATATGCCGAATTTTATTTATCAAAGTTGTATTTCTGAGCTATTGCCTTTATATGTATCAGAAAGCACAATTTGAGGCGTTCAGCCATTAAACGTATTTGGAAAGGATTGATAAACATCTATGCTTTAGAAGTATTTTAGACACTACAAACTATTTTAATGCAAACTGTACACTAAATTCCATTTAAGTTTCTGAATTTTTGCGTGGTATCGCGCATTATCAGGCACACGAAAGTAGAGAAAAACAAATGGTTCAGTCTAAAGACAAATTTAGCTCAAACTTTATTTAGATCTACACTTTAAAAGCTGAATTTGCGTGCTAAATTTTATTAATATCTCTTCATATCGGGAAGTTATCATGTGTCCTTGTACTCGGCCAGCCAGCTAGCCGAACTTCCTGTGAATGCATTGTTCTAAATTTCTTGAAAATCAACAAATTTGATATAAGAATCACGTACCAAGTCTCATGCATCTAGTTGAACGTGTTTTTAAATTATTATGTTCACAGACAAATATAATCTTTCAGACTTGCGGAGGTCTGCAATGTGGAGATTAGTCAAAATATCGGGTTTGAATATTTTAACGATTACAATACTTTCTCTTTGTATTGTATATTTCGTATACGAAAAAGTAATAAATTATTTCTAGGAAAATCATATGGGAAATAACTGTTACAAATTTTTTTAAAAATTTATAATGATATGAAATTAGTTTATCTTCCAGCGATTGTAGTTCCACATCCAACTCATAGCACAATTGTCTAAAAGCAGTTTTCTTCCCAATAGACTATTTTTTTAAATATTAATGCTCACATTATGTTGTAACCAGATAGAATCAAAATATAACTACCGATGATATATCAACGTCACTTTCAGTGAAAGCTGTCAAGTGAATATTAGGGGCACTCTGAAAGATTCACTGTTGGCCATATAAATCTATTAACACTCTTTGATGCTCCAGTAATTTCGTAACTATTTTTTGAACAAAACGGGGGCCATATGGTAACAAAATTAATGTTTAAAATATAGATGATAATGTGCTTAGTTACAACAGCAACACAAAGATGATGAATAGAAACTTGCCTTTTGAAAATCATGCAACGGTATTAGATTTTGTATATTTAATCTTACTTTACTTTTAATTCAGACAGTGATGATATTTGATGATAACAGTAACTGCCAGAACGTCACACCTCGAAAATTTGTGGGCAAATTTTCCCAAGTAAGTTTTTTTTATCACCCTGTTTATGGTACGGTTAGACGATGAGGATGATAATTCAGGTGACATCCTATCATCCAAATCTTCCCGTAATACTGTTGTAAGGCATTCGACACAAGACAATAATTTAACATACATCAGGATTCTCATATATCCGAATCTTCTAGCAAGTTTCTATATCATGATTGGACGAACAAAAAATCGATACTCTCGTGCTACTTCCCCAAATGCTTGCTTCATGCTGGACCAAAAATGCCAAGATTGTAAAAAACTAGGCATATGGAACGAATCTTAAATAATATAGGGTCTAGAGAGGTTCGAAATTTTTTCAGAGGTACATTGGTTAACAATATAGCCTATTCTTTTAGGTTCTTTTAAAAAGTATTCATCCTTTGAACATATCGTGAAGAAGGAAAGGTAAAGGGGGGGGGCACCTCCAAGGTCACGGACAGTCTGCAAGAGCGAGTCTCTTCTTCTCAGCCGACTTTCATGACCTGTGACTCGATATTTAGCGTTTCTCGTATTTCTTAGTATAATGAAGAAAGATAAGTATTAATATAAAGCCTCTCTTTCCACTAAATAAATGATAATGTACAAAATCAATCCTAAACAAACCTAACCTGCCATGCCAAATCTGATTCATCAGTCATTGCATTTTTGAATACAGCGATCATATACATACGAATAAGTAAGTAGTCAGGTAGTTATTCCGTTGATGAACTTGGCCCAAAATTTAATATACAACTATATTTCTTGACGACAAAACAATGTATCAAATTTCACACATCTAGCTTTTTGCATTCTTGAATTACGATGCCCACATGCATGGAGAGACAGACAGATTTCTTTTAGGATATTTTCATCCAAAAGCTGATGGAAATCTACACATTTGGTATAAGGAACACATACCCAATTTTAACCTTCGAACTCCATACATGAACTCTTTGAAAGAGATAATTTCTGAATTATCGCATTCACAGACAGACGGAAAGAAATAATTAAGGAAAAAAAAATCTGTATTCAGCGAGATGTAAAATGAAAATTCGTCAAAATCTCACGATCGAATTTTTTGACAACAACGTAAAATCGATATAAAAACTCTGCATACGAGAAAGTAAAAACATTGTTTTCTCTGGTTACTACAGAAGCCAAAACATTTAATAAACTTTAATCTTTGTTACTTAACAAATTAATACATAAGAGACGTTATAACATTCGAATAACGAAAGATCTCAACAAATATCCCACACCCCAATAAGGTATTAATATACCTGAATAGTTTGACGAAGACTGATATATTATCGATCTATATATTCTCTCAAAGTCACAGAAACTTTGGCTCGAGGCTTTAAACAGTAATGACGAAGCCGTCGCTTGCGTTTGACTAATACAAATTGACTGAGACGGGGGGTGGGGTGTCTGTGTGCAGAAGGAAAGCAAATGTAAGCGCAACTGCTTCTCTCCCACGAGCTCGGTTACGGGAGGGGGAGGGGGCAGCGAGACACGTCTTTCATTAATGAGTATAATATGAAATAAATAGCTCGTGCCGCGCCAGTCTGACCGATTCACGACAGACAGACACGCTAAACACACAAAATTGTGGGGTGGAGGGTTGTGAGTCGATGAAAAGCGGTTTAAGTCCTAAAATAAACGCATTCTTGAACAGGTAAAACGTTTTTCACTCCACACAGGCTCGATTTAGTTCGATGCACAAGCCTTTATGTTTTGAAACGAAAGTATATTTAGGAGTGGAATATTTATGAAACAGAAAATAGTTTAAAATAATAATTTTTTGGTATAACAACCAAGTTAAGAATGTAATACAATTAAGGATTGTAATAATTCTAATAAAAGCAAACAAATATAATTCAATTATATTCTCCTCACGAGTTTTGCACATATTTCCACGTAAAGTTGCCACTTATAATCTATTGCCAAAAATAATTTTGTCTTGGTGTTATGCAATCAAATATTTTCAAATGGCATCCATAAAATTTTAATAAAATTGCTAAAATAATCATCATGGTGTATTTTGTAATTCAAGTTGCAGCATAGGAAATCACACACTTTTAAAATCTAAAAATTGTTTCGAGGAGGATTCCAATTTAATTTTGCAATGACATTTTTTTAATATCTAGAATATTTTTTAAATTCATTTCTAACTTTGGTTATAACAGCGTGCACACAATAAACTTAATATTTACATAGGGCGGAGAGCTAACATCCTAGGAATTATAAGCAATATTTCAATACGTATACAATATTTTTCATGGAAACGAAAATCACACATACAAATAATTAAAATAGAAAAATATATGTGATATTTAATGATAGGGGCAATGTATTCTTTATATGCAAGATGCTATTTTGTCTGACTTTGTAATATAGTGAAGAAAATTGAATATTTATTGAGGAAAACTATATTTTTTCTTTGAAGGATAATGGTCATAATTTGATGCAAGTCTTCACTTTGAAACCATAATATATCAAATTTCATTCCTTTTGTCCAATGTTATTCAGTTCATATTCGGAAAGATTCACACATATACGCATATATTTTCTTGGCAGGGAAGCGATAAGTGGAGATCCGAAAAGCAGAGATATATCAAAATGCCAAGGTTAATTTTTTTGACGATTAAGAAAAAAAAAAAAAAACCGCACTAACTTGAAACATTTTACAACAATTCATAATTTAAAAGTGGTGGCGAATGAAATTAGTACTAGTCAATATAAAATGTAATCAGTTATCATTTCCAACTACACTATCAGAAGCAAAAAGTAATTTAACAGTTCTTACATTCATGGATGATTCTTGATATTCAGCATAAATTATTCAACACAAATTCTATATTCTATTTTTAAAAACATATATAAAATTTCTTACAACATTCCTTTATATACTTAAAAATAATAAACAGTTTAATCAATGCTTATTTAAATATCACTTTCAGTTTTAATATATAAAAAAGGTCTTAGTTAAACAATTATATCTAAAAAAAACATGGACCGATTTTTCTAAAATGTGCTATCAAGATTATATTTACAGAAAATTTTATTTTTTTATATGAAAATGCGGAAAAATTATAAAAAAAATTAAACTTTTTAATATTCCACAAGTATCTTATATTTAAATGGAACACTCTTTGGAAATTTATCATTTATTACAAGCAGATAATTTCTTATTCTATAATCAAGAATTTATCTTGACTTAATTTTAAACAAGAACAAGTATTTATTTATATATATAAAAACAGACGATATTATAAACAATGTCCTACTGCAACGTTTTCAACAAGAGTGTGAAAAAAAATTATTATTCCGAATATTATTATTCGAATTCTCAATCCATTTAGTAGAAACTAATTGCGATTTGTAGGTATATGGAAAAAAATTAAAAATAATTAATGTTAAAATGTAAGCAATATGGAATTTCATTAACTCAGTCTCGTCATTGTTTTTAATATGCTGCCATGGCAACGGAGATGAAAATTGGATTCCAATGCAGAAAATAAACTTTTTTTTAATTGATTGTTAAAAACAGTACATGTAAAGATCAGGAACAAATTTCAGTTTTTCAGTTTACCATTAAATTAAATTAAAGAAGTTTTCAGATTACTATTCAATACCTATGAATATATTTGATACTAAAAAACACATTAACGAATATATATATCATATTTAAATAGAACCATGTATATTTAACAATGAAATGTTCTTTCAACATATTATAATGAGACATATCCTGTTATAAAAAATAATTATATATATATATTTACAACCTCTTTTATATATTTACCGTAGGAGAATCGCGCATCAGCGAGTCGGGTAGGAGTGATAAGGCAAATTTCAAACGCTTTTCCTTTAAAAATCTGGTTTTTCATTATTAAAAAGCCTTAGTCCATATGAAAGATATAACTTTTTCTATACAATCTATTCAAAAACTGAATAGATATAAAAATGTGGATTCAAAAGGAATGAGCATAATTGTGTTCCCAATATGTAAAAAACAACTATTTCTCAGCATTTCAGGATTACTTTATGCTATGTAAATTACGAAACAGCGTATAACAGTTTTCCTTTTAACTATTAAACTATTTTCCTCTGACAGAGTAAAACTCTCTCCTAAAAGTGACTTTTGTCATTTGTGTGTGCGTGTGTATATATATATTAGAATTCATACCCACATGCCTTCCACAGTCTGTATGTAAAATTTGATTTCATTCCGTTCATTAGTTTTAGTTACAGACGTGTCTGTATAGAAAATGTTATTTCATATCCAACCTTTGTATCAAAACATTAACAAAAGTCAGATTTATAGATAACTGCAAAAGTTATACCATCACATATAAACACTAATTACTGTTGAGCATTCATAGAATAAATAAATAAAACTTAGTGCATGTATACCATTTCATGTTATTATGGATGAATTTACATCTTCAGTGAAGTTTTTAATTCGTAAGTCACGTTGCCGTACCCTATACAATATCCATCCTTCTCTGAATCTATTTTTAGCCCAAGCTGACTTACACCATTCTTCTTCCAGGTACATCTCACGTTCCTAAAGGACTCACGAGGGCCCGACGGCGCATGGTTCATCGATTAGAAAACACAGGTACCAAAAAACAGGAGGGAAAATTTCCCACTTTTATTTATTCCCAGTGTATTTCACAAGTTACAGGTTGGACGGGTGACCGACCAGAGTCACGACGCCAATCAAGCAAATGTACCGCAACAGAGCATTTCCATTTACGGTTCGAGTGGCCTCTCGATAAGGCCAATAGCCACCCCACTACACCTACCTACACAGAAGAGTCGAGAAGATTGATACATTTTTTCCCCTCTCCACTACTCTTCTGTCGATCTTTCTTTTTATCTGTGAGGGAACAAATCCTTTTTAGAGCACTTTTTTTTATTTAATATCAGCGACCGGATTGGCCAAAAGTGATTTGCCAGGCTTTAACTGAGTTAGCCAGATTTTATCGCTCTGCAGACCTAAACGAAAAAGTTCCGACCATTCGGATGAAGGGTTGCTATAGTTTGGACATGGATGGACGAAGATGGCGATTAAGGTCCCGAGAGACTTGGTAAAGGGCAAGGAAAAGTTTCGGTTATAACAATAACCATATGTTATGGATTGTTCATCTTATCATGATTTTTATCGTTACTTTCACCTTCTGACATACGAAGTTGGCATAAAAGCGCACTATAATGTTTTTTTTTCAATCGATTTGAGAATATTTTATTTTTTTCGACAATTATAATCATGAATCCCCCCTTTAATTATTTAAAGGCAATAAAAGCAATTCCATGTCCTCTCATTAATAATAACAACAGAGGGAGTTTTATCCCATACTTTTATTTTTAACTTAGTTCACTTCAAACCCTAAAAAAAATTTTGGATCTTCGATCAGATTGTGGTTGCCACCAGGGCTCATATGTTTAGTTATAGAATCCACGGATGAGGATTTCGTGTTTCATTGAATGGTAAAGAAAACCAAATACGCATTTCGGACTTTTTTTATTTTTTTTTACTGAAATTAAAATTTGAATCAATTCAGTTATATTAGCATCCCGTTTTAAAACAACACCAGGAATATTTTGGGACGGACCACGTAATTTTTAACCACGGTCAGATGACAAGGACGACACCTGAGCTGACAATCCACTGTCCTAATTTCCACAGGCTATCAGCGGGAGGACATTTGACCCAACGGGTTTAATGTGTACCAGACCCGCTTACATAATGGTTCTTCGGTGGAATCAGATCACGAACCTGAAATCCACCGATCCCGAAGCCGAGACTTTACCATCAGGCCATCGCTGCTCTCTAAATTTGAATCAGAATTACAATTTTAGCAACAATATCATATAACAAACTGCATTTATTTAAACCGTTTCGCTGCTTTTGAGTTATCATGGTTAAATGCATGAGAGAGTACAGACAAAAAAAAACCAGTTTACCATTAGATAGATACGCTTTATAACTTTTTATAACATGCACTGATTTATTATCTACATTTTAGATAATAAATCAGTGCATTAATTATCTTTTTATCTCTATATGATTTTTAATTATAGTTTAATATTTAATAATTAGAACAGGACAATGGGACTTCCTCAGAATGGATTTCGTTCAAAATTTGATAGAATTTAACAATTTAGATTAAAGACAACACACCAATTCTCATCAGTTCAGTTCAAAGCGTTTCCAAGCTACTATGTCCACAAACAGACAGACATCATTCAAAACATTTATTTTTCAAATTCAGAGAGATCTGAAGTGTGTAGATTTGTTAAAATCTTGTGATCGAATTCTTTGAGGATTGCAATAATTCCTCTTAGTATACATCCCATAGGAGAATATTAAAAAGTATTTATGAAACTTCAAAGCACACTGAAGATCTTTAGAGATATGTACCGAAAAAGAACTTTTCTTGGTCCAACATTTCGTAAAAACTCGTATGTAAGTAATTTTTGACATAAAGAAACATACGTTGAACTTCATTTGACTCGCTCGTTGAGTGCATACATGGACAGCAATACAAACAGACGATATAGTAACGAAAAAGGCTTTTCGACTTCAGAAAAGGTTGGAAAAAAAAAGATTCAATAGAACCTCGATATCGGATTTATCAACTATCAAAATACTTTCTCATGCGAAATACGCAAAGGAGAAAATATATTGCTTACAGAAATTAATATCGTGGTCAAATTTGCAATTTACAATTTCGAAAGAAACGCGACAAAATTAACGAAATTTCATCTCGGAGATATATGAAATATCGTTTACTAAAAAATAAAGTAAATTACCTATTTATATAGAATGCTAACGTCGGTAGCACTGAAATCACTTTTAATAATTACTAGCCGCCTTTGGCGACCAGCTGGTTCGCCAATCTTAATGTTCGTTTAAATTTTAATAATTAAATATTTTACGCAATTCCTACTTTAATAGATTCTTCATCAAAATATTTTAAAACTTCAAATTTTGATAGTCATATAATTCACTCATATTATAAAAGCCTTCAGTCATAATGTAATATGTATCTCTCTAATTTTTTGTTAGATTCCGTAGAATTTATGCTTTAAATTAAAGTGGAAAGAATTAATCTGCAATTAATATAATAATATTTTTTTACTGAAACAAAGCTTTTTTTTATAATATGATTACTGATAACAGAGTCACTGAGCGTTTAAAATTTATGGGCACTAAAGAATATCTTTCTTAATTTATGTAATATCTCAAGAATTTCTCAAAAATATTTTCTCAGATTCATCATGAACAGATCGATTAATTAACAATGTTTAATTTTAAATGCCTCAAACACCAAGAAAATAAAATGAATCGTTTAAAATAATCGGTCGAAAACAGGTTTAAAAAAACTACTTAAAAAACGATGTACTTAAAACTATAAGCATATACAAAAAACATATAACTAACATAAATACAGTTTAATTACAAAAGCATGCAACTAACCTAAAAATAATTTAAATCAAGAATTATCCGTTGATAATATTGTCAACAATCAGAACAATGCGCATGCGTGAATTTTCAACGCCAGTTACGATAACGCAAATGCGTGAATTTTTCTACGCCAGTTGGGGTAACGCTATGCAGATTAGACATTTTTAATTTCCTTTATTCTGTGTTATTTTAATTCAAAAGTACTTCAGAATGAATCTGAAAGATCGATTAATTAACAATGTTTAATTTTAAATGCATAAAACATTAAGAAAATAAACAGAATCGTTTGAAATAATCGACCGAAAAATCTTAACCCTAGCCACATTACTGTTGGGAGAAAAAGATAAAAAACTGAAGCCTTACTCATTTGGCGGTGGGGAAAATGGAAGATTTTTTTTGCCGGGAAAGTTAGTTTTTAATTAATAATTAAAATTCTAGTTAAAAATTCTAAAAAAAGGACCCCAGGTGCACATTCCCGACCTCTAAGGTATACATGTACCAAATTTGGTAGCTGTAGGTCAAATGATCTGGCCTATAGAGCGCCAACACACACACACACACACACACACACACACACACACATACATTGAGCTTTATTTATAAGTATAGATAGATAAATTGCCGAATGAAAATAAATCTCTATGTGAACTTTTCAGATTGCTTCATTGAACGCAATTACATTTGCATTTAGTGCAATGATTCATTAAAAAAACTTAGCTAAATTGAACATTTAACTAATTAACGTCAGTAGCACTGAAATCACTTTTGCTAATTATTGCCGAATGACAATAGCCAAATGAAATTAAATCTCTATGTGAAGTTTTCAGATTGTTTCATTGAACACATTTACATTTACATTTACATTTAGTTCAATGATTCATTAAACAAACTTAACTAAATTCAATACTTAACTAATTAACGTCGGTAAAACTGAAATCACTTTTATTAATTATTGCCGAATGACAATAGCCAAATGAAAATAAATCTCTATGTGAAGCTTTCAGATTGCTTCATTGAACGCAATTACATTTCATTAAACAAACTAAATTCAACATTTAAATAATTAATGGAATTACAAAATATTCTCGGGTGTAGGCTTACCGTGTCACTAAAAATTCCATTCAGCCAGGGGAAATAATATGTAAAAGAAGTCCAGATGATAGAAACAGGCGTCATATAAAGTTTAATTGAGGAGGAAAAAAGGTTCAACCGTCTCTAAATGGATAATAGGTATGACTTGCTTATAGAAATTGATGATCATATCTTCTAAAACCATTATTTCACAAAACCGTTTCGGCATTATTTAAAAAAAAATTTTAAAAATTAATGGCATCAATTTCCATCTCCGTAAAATTTTTTCTTTATTTTTAATATTTTAAAAAATTTATTTTGGTTTTCAATTTAAAAGAATGCTGTATAAAATTCAAACTCGGCCATCAAAATCATTTACTTTTGCTAGTGTTAACATTAAAATTAGAAAATTTCTTTCTTTGGACATTACTTCCGAAGTAGGGTTTTCATTTCCACTTTTATTTGCAGCATACATATTTTTCAAAAAAAGCAGTCCATATAAATTATTTCATTGCCTAAAAATTCAATAATTTGAACGAATAAGTAGGTGGCCAAAGGCGGAAGGATTTATAAAAATACTCATACCAAAATTTGATGAATAACATTACTCCGAAATACTTCCCTAAATACAATGAAAAGTAATTACGAAGATAAAATTATATTGCATAAAAAACATCTAACACAAAATTGCTTTTTCAAATATAGTCATTTCTACATAAACATTGTACGAAAAAGATCTGAGGAAATTCAAAACATCATAGCATGAAAATACTTATGAATTGATTTGTTGTTTTCATTTAATTTTTAAAATTTGATCTTTATTAAACAGCAGCAATAACGCGCACACAAATAAAAAAAATATCGTCACAACGCGAGTATAAATGCTATAATTAAAAGGATGAAAAATATTGTTGTTAAATGTAATTTAAAATATTAAGAAATATTTATTAAACTTAAGAGAAAAATTGCAGAGGAATAAAATTGTATTCTTCAAAAAAATTTTAATTTTAAAGTGATTTAAAAATAATTTTGGTGCAATAATAAGCTCCGAAACAATTGAAGAAAAACATTAAAATATTAATTAATTAATTTTTATACAAAAACTTAATTAAATTCTGAAATTTTCTTTCTTATAGAGCACCTATTAATCCAAGAAATACTATCCGTTAAAATGTTCCAGATCTAATAATCTACTTTGAATAACATCTTAAACGTTCTTTTTTTCTTTTCCTAAAGATGATATTCTATCTATAAACTGTCTCATTAAGATATAATTACAGATACAATGCCACTCTAAGTATTATTATGCTAAATTCTGAATTGTACGTTTTAAAAACTAACTATTGCATTATTATCTATTTGCTGCGAATAAAATCGTTGTTGTGACTTATGGCACTTTATAAGCCCGCTGACAGTTATCTGTCAGCGATTTAAGCCAAGTGAGCGTCTCTTGTTTTTTCAGTAGTGCCAACTAGGGCCAAGAGTACGACTTAAATGTTTCATACGTCACAATCGCTTCCACAACCCCTTTTTACAGGGGAACACATTCACACACATCACAGATAGAACACAGAAGAACAACCATGTCCGAACCAGGATTCGAACCCCGGATGCCCAAATCACAGGGAAGACGCGTTACCCCTATGACAGGACGCCGGCGAATTAAATCGTAATCTGTTGTACTTTTAGACAAAATTATATTATATTGGTTATAGTTTTTACGGTGAATTCTTAATCAATTAATTAATAAATGGTGCCTAGTTGCGTAAATACACCAAAATTAGTTTCAATCCAAAAATTGCCCATAAAGAAATCAGAAAAATTTCGACTCTAAACTTTACAAGAACACATTAAGGAAAAACCATTTCAGGCCTATCGCCCAAATAACTCGACGACCGAAAATAGCCATCGCTGAAAATATTAATTTTTCATCGAAGACAGGAGACATTCCAATTTTCAGCGTCCCTTTTTGTTCTTCAATAATGGAGCTATAGCGTGTGAGGGAGAGAGATCGAATTCTCTTTCTAATCACGAATAACGATGATGTTTGTTTATTGATTCTGCTCGTAGAAGGCTTCCTAAATAAACACGGAGACGATCCATAAGTTCTATTTTGGGGTAGGTTATTTACGTTCAGATTTTCGAGAGCGGAACAAAAATCTGCGTTGCGATGAGAGATTTCTGGCAGAGAAGAGGTAGGAATTTCTTTCGCTGGAACCCATTTTTTTCTTCTTTTTTCCTTTTCCTTTTATTGAAAAGAGGCAAATAGATAAATGTGAAAGCACAAATCTGGTATCTTTTTATCAAAAAAGACGTAGTCATGTAATAAAGAACCAGCTCCATAAAGTGTTTTCTCAGACAATAAAAGAAAAGGTTCTCATGCTGCATTTTCAAAGATTCAAAATTCCATTATTAACAGTCCATGGTGTAATGGATTACAAGTGGTAGAATTTTGAACGGCAAGTTACACGCATAAGTAACTTTTTTACTTTTCAGCATAAGAAATACTAAGGTTGCCACTCAAATCTGGAAAAAAAAATTCTGTATTTTCCAGGTATGCTTACGAAATATAAGAGGAGACGCACAAATCGTACTCATATGTTAGTTATAATAGAATAAAAATACCACACCATTTATCAACCCTATATACTTCCATCCTTTACACCATTTATAACATCCCTTTCCATTTATCAGTGGAAAGATCAAAGGGAAGTAAGCAACAATTCAACATTACCTGAAATAATAATACAATAAATAAAAGTTTACATTTAGAAAAAAAAGAAAAAAAAACAGTTTTTCTTTATTACTACTCAAAATTTAGCAAGCCAGATTCACATGTCAAAAAATTAAAAAAAATTGATCACTTTCTCAAGAAAGTGAAGTGAGTAGAAAAGGGATGAATTTTCGCGAATGGCGTTGTTTCAGTTTTAGAACTCTGGCGACAACCTTTTATTCTTGGAATTAGGGTTTGACGGTTTTTCAAACCCGGTTTTAAAAAACCAGTTTTTTTAAAGTAAACTTAAAAATCCAAAGACACTGAAAGCTTAATTTTCATTATTTGAGTCAACAAATGGAACAACAAAAAACACAGATTTGTTATTTGATGCCCTGAAAACTATAAAGCAAAGCTCAGTAGCTAATGAACGAGTGTTTTCAATTTCAGGCAATATTGTGTCCAAAATAACAAGACTTAGCCACCGTTTCGTAGATACTTTATTTTTTTTAAATCCTATTTCTTAGGAGAAATTACAATTGGTGAAAATAATATACACATTATTTGATCTTTTTTTTTTTTTTGAGTTTTGTTATTCTGTGTAAGTAATATGTATATGTAATTCTTCTTATTATTTTTTTTAATATTTTGACTTAGACATTGATTTTGTTTTTTGTTAATTAAATAAAATATTATCGTTAAATCAAATAAAATATTTTCTCCTATTCTATTTTTTTTGACAAAGATTCGAAAACCGGCTAAAACCGGTTTTTAGGAAATATTGAATTCGAAAACCGGTTTTTCAAAAAGTCGGTTTTTATATAAACCCTACTTGGAATGTTTAAAGAGATCGGCATTTTTAGACTGAAAAAACACTAAGAAATATAAAATTTCCTGTACTTTCCTGATTTTTAAGGAAAATTTCAAAATTCCCCACATTTTACCTGTTTATAGATGATTTTTTAATTCCCAGCGTTTTCCTGATTTTCCTGGCTCTTCCGAAGCTGTGGTAAACACTGAATATATAAGGAGAAAGTCAAAGTCTGCTATCTGAACACTGAATATATAAGAAGAAAGTCTGCTATCGTCAAAGAATTTGTTATCAAAATTCCGAAGAGTGTCTGCGTTTTAAAATTTTCTGGATCTGAAAATGACAATTTTTACTTTTTCGTATGCGAAATCATATATTCGTATATTGTACATACATTGTACTCGTCAAGAGATTCGACCTCAAGATTTTCACAAGTCCCAAAGTTACGGAACTTTCTGTGTCTAAAAAAACATTTGTGAAATTATCTGTCTGTGAATATAATAGATCAAAAATGCTTTGGAAGTTGGTCTTTAAACAAAAATTGGAGATTTCCGTCACATTTTGAACGAAATCTATTCACAGCATGTTTGACTGTCCAAGTGCAAATGAACACGACAGCTACAGAACATAATAAGCTATATATATAAAATTTGATACACAGCTTTGGCATCAGAAGTTGGATATGTATCGAATATGCAACAAAATCAGTCAATACGAGATTGTCTGATAGTGTGTACATGGGAAAGGAAAAAGGAAAAACTTAAAAACGCAAAGACTAAGATCTTGGAACTAAAGTTGTAATTCTGTGTCAAACTGTGGTAAAAAAAAAATGGATTTTCAATTTTCTTATTACAAAATGCGTAATTATCACGAGGGGAAGAACAGAAATTTCGGTACTCGTGGAGTTCACGATCTTGTTCAAGGACCACAATTTTATGCAGGGAAAGGATGCATTATTAAGAAAGAAAATTTCTGGAAGATACATTATTTTAACGATTCTTGATTGTTGATATTATGTCTGTCTTACGATAACTCAGAAACGGTGCAAGATAAATGGATGAAATTTGATCTATTACTAAAATCGCTAATTTGTAATAAAAATAGGATTAGATCAGTCAATAACTTGTTTATTCATTTTCTGCAAACTTGTTTATTCATACATATGCGAACGCTCTAACTCACAAACTAACACGCTAGCATGTGTGCATTTTATGATTGTTTCAAGAAAGAGGTAGAATGTGTGTCTAATTTCTTAGTAAACTCGTCTCAGAAAAGAACATTTATTTATTTAACTGTGTTTAAATTCGGTAAATAGTTTTGTTATTATTATTTGACATACGATTTTGTTATTAATGTGGTCCAATTTACACTAAACCAGTCAATTCAAAGAGTCTAAAATGGATACTAAATTTCCTTAATAAAATCAAACAAAATCGCGCTTCTTTCTGCAAGTATATTAGGAGCTTCAGGGGGAATATTCCCAGAAATTATTTAGAAGTGAATTTAAATCTTAATTGTATAACTGCATCTAAATGATTTTAGTGCACAGTTTTGAAGAAATAGAATTTAGTGATAAAAGTGTCGAATTAGCAAAAAAAAAAAAAAAAAAAAAAAAAAGCATTAAAGGAATAACAAATCTAATTACGCTAGAGTGAAACAAATATTAAATAGATAAAAACAAAAAAAGGTATTTGCAATTTCTGATGTATGCTTCGAAATAACAAAGGAAAGAAGATTAGGGTTGAAAGGAACAATAAAGAAAGGAGCTCCTTCAAAATTAATTGCCCCGAATCCTCCAAATCTCTAGATGCATCCTTTCAGATCATCGAAATCCTGAAGTCGAATTTTTCGACGATTACACAAAAAGCAAGAATATAAATGTACCTAGGTTTATTTCAACAAATAAGAAACCTTTTTCAATAGAAGGGATTTTTTTTTCCAAAGTATTAGGCAGATTGTTACAGCAATCTACTTATTGCTGTAACCTACTGTAATGGTTCTCACGACACGACTACGAGAAAAATTTTATTGTATACATTTATTTTATATTTTTATTATTATTTGCGTACACACACATACACACACGTATAATGATTTTCCCATGTTATCTTGTGAACAAGATTTTAATAGGCGTGGAATATATTGTTAGAAATGCAATAATCTCGGACGAGTTTGTAAATGAACCATCTAGCTCAAAGGGGGTGGAAATGATGTGGGGGAGGGGGTTAAATTTTCATTTTGCTATAACTTTCTTAACATTGAAGATAGAAAAAAAATCAGATTTGCCAAATGAGCACCTCATTAAGACGAACAAATTTTATATTTAAAGTTTTTCGATAACTGAAATATCTTAGAAGTTAGGGACTGAAAAGGGATTTTCACGACCCAATTTTGACTGTTTCTAACATCAACAATTTATTTTGCCAGCCAGTAATTTAGATGTAAAGTAATCTACCTTTGTCTCATAGCTTGCCGAAAGGAATTCTTTTTTTTTTTTTTTAATTCTACTGTATTCATTCATTCTTATATCCATCTTCACGATTGTAAAAATTCAGTCCCCAAAAAATCGAATCCAGCTTTCCGAAAATCTCCCCCGCATTCTTTAACTGTCCATGCACCAAAATCACTAGAAATATCCCCTTGTGACTCACTAAAGGGTCGTGCACTTGACTTTTACGATGGAGGGTTCAGCAGAATCGAACCGGAAAAGGGTCAGCAGCCCCTGATTGTCCCCACTCGTTCCGATATGTCATCCCATCGTCCGCCACTTTACGATCATCTGGATTTGCGATGAGGAAAGTCCATAAAAAGTTCCATAACGACAAGATTTGCGACAGTCATTCCCTCCCACTATAAAATCTTAATGAAAAAGGGACGGAAGGACGGAGCCATCACACGATATCAAAAAATCGTACAAACACGTGCGGAGAATTTCAGTGTTTTCTTTACGTGAATAGAAGAACTAATGGATACTTTTCAAAAGAAGTATTCAAAGAAGAAAAGAAAATTCAGCCTTCAAAAACCTTTATTTTTAAGTTTAGATTCACTTAATTTTTTTCATACACTCCGTATATTAATAACAAAAAAAATCTTAAATTTTTTTTACAAATGTATTAAATTGAAAGATCAAAAATGAATTCATCACTTAAGAAAAGTTCGATTATAATTACTTGTATATATAAAAAAAAAGTTTACAACTTAACTAAGATTTTTATTTTGGTTTGTTCTAAACTAACTTATATCAGATATGAGAAGATGAACTTATTTACGCGCTAAAACTATATCAGAAATATAATCAAATAGATGTAAGTAAATTGAGCAAAGCTATCATTTCGAGTTTATCGTATTGGCATTACCTCATAATAATTGATTTTGCAGATTTATTAGTTAGAATTTGTCACTATTTTTCAAGCGAAAGTTCTGACATAAAAATTAGATAAACAATTATTAATAAATATTTTGAAAATGTCTAGATTTATTGTCTCAATAAACTGCGTATGCAATTCTAATTGTTAATAATTCAATTAAATTGTTTCGAGAAAAAAATTGAAACCACCTTTGGATTTTTCTAACGGTTCTGTAAAACTATTTTTTCTGCATTCAAACGTATCACACAGAAAAACATTTCTATAATAACAAGTGAAAATACTTCCCCAACTTCGGGCACGTACCATTAATTTGAGTATTTTTAACCTGTATTTCAACTTCTTTTTTTTAATCCAAATAAAACTAAATAAGAATCTTCAGGAAAACACGGTGTAAATTGCATTTTCTGAATTTTTTTTTTTGTATTTTTTTTTTCAATTTAAGTACATCTATTTTTTACTAGTCACCTCCGTCGATCAATTGGATCTCCTGGAGTATTGGCTATATCTAATTTTAGAAAAATCATTTGGATATAGCTTCATATCTATGATTCTGTTAAAAAATTAAACATTAAAGTCGCATTATTTTAACTGTCATATATGCTCTGTTTATTACGTACATGAACCTTTCTAATGGAGACCAGTCCCATAACATCACAGCGCTATTAAAAACCTAAATGTCCTTGTCAGCTTTTCTTGGCACTGCGACTTGACTTTTTCGGTAGTCTTTAAACAATACAAATATCGAAGAAAATATTTCCTTTTTAGCTTTCAATTCGATTAAACATTTGATGAAACAATGAAAGTGGTCTGAATTTCAGGGCAACAATGCTGTTGGAAATTAGGCAAAAAATAAAATATTTTACGAAACTTACCAAAACTCAGGAAAAATTTACATATACACAAAAAAAGCATTTTTATATAGAAAAGTCGTTTATACACAAAAAAAGCATTTTTTTACACTTTACAACAGCGCAAAATATATTTGTGTGCAATAGTATTTCCGGAAGTTATTGCAAGAAAACGATAAAAAATATATATATAATTGAAATATCTTGAAAAAAAACCCCTTCGGGATGCGCATTTCTATCATCCAAAGTATATAGCGCAAAGTTTGGTAGTTCAAATTCAAATGATCTGCCAATGCACTCATTTCCATCTCCATTATTAGAAGAGATATTTTATTTTCTTGCTTATTTTTTATTTGAGGGGGGGATTTCGAAATTTGATTTTCCATTTTTTTTACGTGACACTTTATTTCTGAAAATATTTCGAATCATAGTGAGCAATTTTTGTATTTGCATACATTTATGGTTATCTAGATTTTTCTTTCTTTATGTTGTAGTTAATACTGTGCACGTAAGGTCGTAACTGAAAGCTTAATGTCATTTTTCTCCATGCCCTAAGTAAAAAATCCATCAAATATTGAATGATGCGAAATGACAGTTCAGTAACAATTTTGCTATTGAAATTTTCAGAACTTTTATATTGCAAAAAACAATTCTAATCTCTTAAATTTTATTTTAAATAATTTTAAACACTTCTTCCATCTTTTTGTCCTAAATTTAATATAAATATAACTACTTCAGACCGTCCTTTTTCGTTCACTTACATCAATGGCAGATTTAGGTATTTTGTGATCCCAAGCATTGCACATTATATGGTCGATCGTTTAATAAACTGGTCAATTTTGTTTCACATTTCAACGCATTTCAATACGTCAATATTTTATTTCATAATAATTTTTTATTGACTTTGTGAAAATGCATTTTTTTAATCTATTAGTTGATATACCGGCATTGCTCGGGATTAAAAGCTCTCCATATATAATGATTTAACCGTAAAAGTTGCTTCTGTATTAAATACTATAGTTCATTCACTTTCGCAATTTTATTATTTGCACAAAAAAGTTAATGTAAAACCAAATCATGTCCCAAATCTCCCAAAGTTTTGGAATTGTCTCACCAAAACATTCTCGCATACATTCTAATAAACTTGTTATCCTAGAGAACGCCTTTCATGGCGTTAGCGTACAGAAGTTACGAAATATTAGGCTTTGGCATGAATTTAGCATTTTTACTGAATCTATCATGTTATCTTTGGCAAATATTTTGATGATTAATCCCTGGCATGCATTTAACAGTACTTTAAAAGCGTATCTAGGTTTTAGATTCGTTCTTCGAAACAAAAATTTAACAAAAATGTACACTTGCAATCATAAAATCCCATGCCGAATTTCATATATTTAATTCACTGCATTTTAGATTTATCACGTTTACAAGCTTCTGAAAATACAGACTTACAGACAATCAACTGTTGGTTGGATCAGGCTGAAAATTTGATAGATATCTATACTATAAAAGTTAAATATGTGTACCAAATTGTATCTATCTAGCTTTCTTCATTTTATAGTTATTGTGCTTTATTCGAACAGCAGGACTGACAAACTTACTCAGTACGGATTTTGCTCAAAATAGAAATTGATAGAAATCTACGCATTCGGTATAAAGAACGTATATCAATTTTCACCCGTCTAGCTCAAAGCGTTCTGGAGTTATCTTTGTCACAGACAGACAAACAGACATTTTCCAAAAATGTGTTTCTTTGGAGGTTTAAAGCATAGGTATTCATCAAAATGTCGAGTTGAATTTTTTTGACGATTATCATACTTTCTCTATACTATGTATACAAGAAAGTAAAAATAAATAAATAAAAAAACTATTATAATTAAATGTTTTTTAAGTAACTGATGAGATCCAGATTGGTTTGAATACAATTTATTGCTATTTAGCCACTTTTAGCTCTCAGATAATACCTTAATTTTAAGAGTTAAAAAAATTATAAACATCAATGGATACTCAGGTCGGATCATATTTCTTGTTATTACACCACCGCTACTAAGTATAACAAAAATACAAGAATCGCTGCACTCGCCTCAGTTTTCAAACAAAGGCACAAAAAACACCTGATGGCCATTACCAAAATGCACGGTATTAGAGTTTTTTCTATACTATGTTCTGCTACATCTGAACTCAATCGAAAAATTATTTTTTCACGTATGATTTTTTACGTAGTGAAAAATATAGAATTCTATCTACACTTTTAAAACATTAAGGAAGTAAGACGAATATGCTTATGTTGACAGCGAAAGTCATGTTCATTATGCTCTGGGGATTCTGGAGAAGTAAAGCGAATCAAATTAATGAAATATTTAATTATATGAAAACTAGTATTAATAGAAGCTATATCCCAATAAAACACGCCTGACTTCATAAAAGACTAAAATGCATCTTAAATTGTGCAAAGAAACTTTAAAAAATAACCAGGTTGAATGTATCTCCGAAACTCTTTCGTATGATCTGTAATAAAGGTATATACCCTGCCTCCAATTGTAGATTTGGTGCAAGGACGTAATCCGTGAATTTTTAGTTTTGCACATGAGAGTTATGTGCGTCGGAAACCAGCAGTCCCGTATTAAGTGAAAACCACTTACGAGCGATAATTACGAAAGATAGATTCTTGAAGTCGATCTATTTTTTTACTGAACATAACTTCGACGTTGGTATGTAATTACATATATGTGAAATTGCATACCAACCGATACTGTCGAAAGCCTGACATATTGGTTCCAAATTTGACGTTACACACTTTACATGATAAATTAGAATATCAAATTTCATCCCTCTAGTACTTTCCGTTTTGCAGTTTTCGTGTTCACTTCCATTCAGCCAGCCAGTAAAATATACTTTATATCAGTGGATTTCCTTCAAAATTTGAATAAAAAATATTCAAATTTGGTGTTACGTGCATACACCAAATTTCATCTATGTAATTCAAAATATTTTTGAGGTACAGACACTCCTAAGTATAAAAATTGTTTTTTGGACTGAGAGAGGTTCGAAACGCTGAGATTCAACAAATCACGTTGTTAAATCTTTCGACGAGTACAATACTTTTTCTTTGCATATTTTTTATACCAGAAAATAAAAAAATAATAATATTAATCAATAAATTTGCAACCAAAGTGATTTAGTAGATGGTTTGGGTAGGTACACTTAGGATTCAGAGAAAAAAATGAATTCGAGAGTCTATAGACATTTTTTGATGTATAAAATACTCGGGTGATGTAATAAATCCAACATTTAAAATTTATTAGAAGAAAAAAAATATTTCAAAGTGAAATGATCGTACATTGTTTATTGGCATCTCTCACTCTTGGATCTATTGTACCAGATAGATTTTCTTAATGTAGTGACTTATCGACAGTTAATAAACTAGCAGTGTTGTAAAACATTTTTTTCCTTCCAAAAGAATGTAATTGGGAACAGTATAAACAAATGAATTTACTTCCCAGTATCGCGAAATTTTTAAATGTGATTATATGAATTTCATTTTAAGAAAAATGCTTATATATGTTTAAACAATGAGCGGATTCCAAAAAGAAACTGAGCATCAATTGGACCAGATGCAATTCTGTTGAATGAACATGAAAGCAGGCCTAAACAATAAAACAAAGAACGAGAGAAAACGGAAGAAAAAAAATTCAAGAGAATAAAATTAATTTTGAATAAGAGGGTATATTTGACCGAGCGCCAAGCCAGAGCTGTAACAATTTTTGTCCAGCCGCCTCTAAATTTAAGAGAAGGAAAAGCGCCATTTTGTTTTCCGGTCCGTCAGCAAGCGAATTTTGATGCTTTCGCGTGTAAATCGGCGTACAGCTCCAATCTTGTACATTTTCTGTTCGTTTAATCGTTTCAGCATTCTTTCTTCGTCATTATTATTATCCATTTGTTTTACTCATTGAAAACACAATGCAAAATAAAATATATAAAAATATTAAAAATGTATAAAATAAGTTTTTTAAACAATATTAAAGAATTGCACCCCTAACAACAGAAGATCCGCCATTGTCTACAAGTATTAAGTATAATATTTACGAATTGAAAAAAGTAGTTTACCAAAGGTAATCCTAAAATGTTCAGTAGTTGATCCATTCTCGGATTAATTCTAATAAAAAATCGTACAGTCATGTCCTTTTCTTTAGGACATTATCTCGAATCACTATACGAAGTCATGCAGTCAAACATAAAATTACGCATAATATAGGATTTGTCGAAGGTCTTCCTTGATCCAAAGACTCAGGCCTAGTCCTCATCATCTAACCAAGTTTCAAAAATATGAGGTTCTTCCCCGAAAGCCTCCAAATTGCTTCTAAACAGATTTTTTATATAAATTAAATAATTAGTTGAATAAAATTAGATGTTTATTTGTTTCCGAGTAAAGAAATTTTTTATAAGCTTTTTTTATAAGGTCAAGCTTTTTTAGTCAATAATTATAACTAATCTTAACTCTATTAAATAATCAGTATGAGTGACAAGGCATAATAAAATCTTGACGAATCAAACAGAAAAGAAAAAACCTCCTGTAATCATTTCATCGCAAATACTCCTCTGTATTTGACATTTTAACTCTTTCTCCCATAATTTTCCTCTTTCTCTCTCTCTCTCTCTTTTTTTTTTCGTGACAACTTCCAATATCGTTTACTCGCATTTGGAAGCTTGCCATGCACGTCATTTTCACATTTTCATCCGCATTTCACAGCCGATTCCCCCCTCCCTAATTCCTTTCTCCCGAAAAATCCCGAATAAAAATGCCTTCAACCAGCAGCGAATAAATTAAAGCGAGGCAAACTATCCGACGATAAAAAAAAAACCTTCTCCAAATATAAGACAGCTCAACTCCACTCGAATTTATCAGTTATTCGTCACACAGCTTTCCGGGATACGTATCATAGCAGATCGTTCGATCAATACGGCAATTTCCACTCACCGACAAATGAATTCCTTAAAAGGGTAATGAGAAGTGAAATTTATGATCGGCAGATGCGGGACCGTTTCATCTGATAAAAGTCCGTATGTGTGACCGTTAGTAATTATCATTTTATCACTTCGTGAAATTTCGTTAACGATAAAAAAAATTCCAAATGTAAATAGAAAATGATTTTTTTGGAGATTATGTTAATAAATAAAATTAAATAATATATTATCGATGTCGCCCAAAATGAATTGAGTTTAACAAGTTTAACGATGTTTCGCGTTACAGACAGGAAACTAAAACTTAATTTTCAGGCTGGGGAATTTTATCTGGTACATATTAAATATTTCATCGTTTTTATTTAAGCAAGCATATTTAGAATAATTAAGAGAGGGGCATTAGAAATAGTTTATCGGTTTATAATTTCCGTATAAAATTACAGGGTGGCTATAAAGACTTTATCTGATTACAAAAAAAGTATTAAAAGAAAAAAAAAATAACTTATCATATAATATATAACATTTTGATATATTCTAAATGTTTATAAAGATTTTATTAGAATTATATATATAAATAAATTCCAATATAGGCACACTCGGTAGTTCAAAACATGCCAATTCACTATTCCAAAACTCCAAAAGCAATGTCCAGCATTTCAGCCTTCACATTACATATAGCAGCAGTGATTCTAACTTTGAGTGGAGCAATATATTTAATTGGTGTTGCAAACACCTTGTCCTTCGTAATCCTGTCCTTCGTAATACCGTTGAGTGTCCTTGACACTCAACGGTAATGATCGATATGAATTCATGAAACCAAAGAACACATCGAAAATTTTGCTTCGTTAACGTTATTTTAACAATAATCAAATTTAAAATCACCACTTTTTTTGCATTAGTTGCGCTATCTATTGGTCTAAAAGAATCGAGAATACAAATATTCCATAGTAAAAATTTTACAATATATTCAATAATTCTTTTGTAAAAACTTTTTGTAATCACGGAAAATGTAACTATCCTGTATATGTAATATATTATAAACAAGGCTTCTCAAAAAATTGCATAAAAACTTTAAAAGCTGGCGAGACATATAGAAACAAAACAGTTGTGAAACATGATATGAGTTTGGAAGCAAAAAGAATAATTGACCATTGAAAAGACCTCCCTGCAGGATCTATTGGTGAAAGATCTAAAGTGAAATAAAGAGATAAATTCGTTGATCTAAAGTGAAATAAAAGGATATGCAAAATAAAATATGCTAAAAAGGCATAATTAAATATAAATTTATTACATGACAGTAGCTCATTTGCTTGCATAACACCATTACAAGATTATGGCAAGAAGGGTATAGCATCAATATTAAACTTTTGGAATACCTAAAAATAATTCTTCGAAAGACTTGTAATACTTGTAATCCAAAGTGATACACTCTTCGTATGTTGTTATTTAATCAGATATATCATCTGACAATTGAAAAGTTTTATTTTATTAAATTTGTGTTATATACTTTATAGATGTATTGTATTGTTATTGAAATTCTAAAATTCATCGGAGTTAAAATATGGCAAGAACATCAACAAGTTCAATAAATCATGTTTTACTCTACACAAGCACATAATGCTCGGGTAACAAAGAACAGAGGAAGCGTTTACAAAAAAGCAACACATAAACAGTAAATTGTAATAAACAACCGCAACAGTACAAATCGTTCAGAGGGAACTCTCAGGATAACACCAATCCAAAGAGACTCGAGCAATCTTCAATTCGACTATTTACTCTTTTGCCTGCATGATTCTGCTTTTACAGCTCCCATAACAGTGCATCGAATGTTCTAGTGCATGAAGTGAGGCAGAACTCGATCCTAATGAAACTATCATCGAAATTCTTGAGTATTCTGGGTCCTACATTTTTGTCTCCAAAAGTAGCCAAGTTTGTCACCAAAGCCGGTGTCAAAGATCCAGTATCCATTCAGCAATTGTTAGAACTATTTGTAAAATGCTTTTTCTTATCAAGAAATTAACAGCGCAGGAAAGCAATATTACAATTCGTATCAATAGTTCACGACATTTCTTATATCTCGACATAAAGTTCATTATAATGGCCTTCCCTTTACATTTCAGGCCCAATGTCTTATAGTAAACAGCGGCAGAGGATTCCCGGAAACTTCCTTCGTAATAAAGGCGTAAACTTCTTCTTCCCTAGCAAACACTGTGCAATAATTGTCAGCAAGGCCATAAAAGCCATAAGTGCTCATATTTTTATTTTCTGAATCATGCAAACGAGGACTTTGTGCTTCACAACATAATGAAGAAATATAGTATGCATTTAGAAAGCCTTCTTTAAATCGACTGAAATCAAAATTTAACACATAAATATAATTTTAATAACAAAATCGCATAGCTAAATACTTTTATTTTTGTGATTGCGTTTTTTTGAGTAACCGTTTTCACATGCATACGTATGTACAGTCCAACAGATAGTCAATCTTTTAAAGGATTTCGTTCAAAATTCGAAAAAATGGCAAACTTAAAATTAACAATTTGTCTCATTTATTGTGCCTGGATTTATTTTATTTGGAAAATAATTATGCAAAAATATTTTTATATTATGGCCACAATCTAGAAAGAATTAATGTGGTCATTAAATTGGAAAAACAAAGTTTGTGCTATAATATTTTTACAAGTTATAGCGAAATAGCTTCACAAATTCGCCTTAATTTTTAATTTAAACTCTAATTAAAATTTAAAAGAAATTGTTTTGAGGGTGCACGTTTACATTTTTAAAAATATATCCGTGCCGAATTTGGAAGCTAAAACAGTGTGTCATGTATAATGTCGGCGTACACACATATACTTCCTTTTAAAAACACAAAAAGACTATTTAAGAAAAAAACGGTTTATTTCATAATATTTTAATCAACATCTAACTCCTTTACATTTCTGAATTTCTCTTTATTTTTTTGGTGACAATTGTTTTCTATTTTTCAATGCGCTAATAAAATATAGTTTTATTTTTAATACTCTTACTAAACTTTTTATCAGTTTAAAATCAAATATAAGGTGATTTCAGTTTCATGAGACAAACATATCATCACCGCTTCAACTCCATCCACCCAACCCCAAAACAGATATATCAGAATTAACCTTACAGCTGTCACATAATCTAAAACTGCCATCCAAAGAAACTCATCCAAGAAGTTATGGAGCCTTTCAAATGAATGACAAAATCTCTCGTAATGGCGACAATCCGAGTCGCTTTAAACCCCTAATTACCCATCAGTCGCGTTTAATACGAGATAATTGAATAAACTAACACAATATCCGCAGAGGGGGACCTCATTACACAAATCCATCCTGAATTATTAAGTTAACTATTCCCCGAGAGAGCGCACAACTAGTTATTAAAAGTGGTCCCTGGCGCGCATCCGGAGGGGCAATTTCCGACTTCAATTAAGATCCACTGAGGAAGCTTTTTGGAGAAGACGAGCCGCCAACACACCAAGAGGTTAAACGCGCTCGGCTATTTTGTCAACTCCAGTAGTTTATCGGTTAGTTTAAAAAGTCGCCTTTAATGAGCGCTCGGGTTTGCGAAATATGAGTCTAATTAACTGAATTTCAAGCCTTAAGGGATGTGAAGAATGATAAAATTGATATATCGTCAGCTCTACTGCGATGCGAAGCGACTGTTTTCTGAAATAAGTGCTTTTTCAATTAAGGGAAGGTTGTATCGTGAATATATTTCGTCTCCATGGTAAATCTTTAGTTCTTATTGATAAGCAAATGCTTTTTCTATTTTTATTCCCCACATCATATGCATTCATTACATTTTGGAGAATTGAAATTCTGCAGGCGGTAATATTTTATTAGGTTGCATCCATAACAGGTTGTTCCGCAATCCATGGGACAAATTTTAAAGGAAGAGCGCATTGTACAATATATATAGCCAAAAGAAACATATAAATCAAAAGCAAAAACAACGAAAATAAATATTAAAAAATTCTAAATAAGTGAAAAGGTATGTCACTTATTTGTTTATCATGTGTTTTCTCTCTCTCTTTTAGTGACGTACACTAGCAGTCAAAATTATTCGTACACTGAATTTTGAATAACATAGTGTTTCATAGTATTTTATTTATTACATTATGCCAAAAACACAAATATTGCTGCTCGAATTCTTTATTATTTTAGAGAAATTTCATTAAAAAAATTCTGTACAACTACAGCACTAAAAAAAAAAAGTTAAAGAATTTAGCAAAATTTCTGTTTCAAAACTACTTGCACAATAAATTATCTAAAAATTAGATAAATTATCATTTTTAATACTTTGTAGATTATCCTTTAGCTTTAATCGTTGCTTTCATTCAAAATGACATTGAATCTACTAATTCTTTTTTTTTTTTTGTAATGTCCGGTGAAATCGACGCCCATTTTTCAAAAACAGAGGTTTTGAAAACAGCTTATTTATATTTTTTTTTATTTGTCGATTTTTTATTTTTTGTTCTAAAATACTCCACAAATGTTCAATAGGATACATGTAAAGTGATTTCGGAGGTGTGTTAAGTCCGTCGGAAGTGATTTGAGCTGTAAACTTGGGGTCGCTTTGTTGAAATATGTAGTTATTTTGAAGACCCATTTGGGGCAGTGCTGGAATTTAAGTTAATTTTCAGAATATCAATGCACATTTTATGATCCATAATTCCATCAATGATGCGCAATTTTCACACTTTATGTGAGATAAGACACTTTCAAAGTAGAAAGTTACCACCACCAGGCTTTATTTTTGCACTCAAGATTTATCGGTTGTAGCGCCGCTTTCTTTTAACGCCACATCGTTTGTTTGTAATCTAATCCAAATAGAATTAATTTACTCTCATCTGGGAATATAACTCTGGTCCAAAAGTCAGGAATTTTTGTTTCGCTAATAACAGACGTTTTATTCTGTTAACTAACTAACTAACTAACTAACACACACACACACACACATAAAAAAAAACAACTTTTTTTTCTACATACTCGACCACGGAACCCTGTATCATTATAAGCGTGGCGGATAGTACTTTCCGGCATCGAAATACTTTTGGCTGATGCTGTTTAGCTACTAACTAACATTTTTTTTCTGTTAACTTCCGGCGCAAAATATTTTTAAAAAAAATCTAGATGCTTGACCATGGAACCCTGAATCATTATAAGTATGGCATACAATACTTTCCGAGATTGAAATTCCTTGGTCGAGGATCTCTGCTTTAACTGCTGGGGCATTCAATTTTGGATTTCTTAAAAATCAATCTTGCGAATACACATCAGTGCGTACCAGTGAATATCTTTGGGTATCCATTTCGTGGCATATTTTCGACAATATTGCGTTGGCAATATCTATCAATCACACTCCGCAATGAGGAACGTGATCTTCCAATAACCAGCGATATCTTTCATAGAGAATTACAGTTGTTATGGGGTCTCATTATGAGGTGTTTTTGTTTTCATCCCTCCCCAGCAAGAGTACCCCCCCCCCCCTTTCTAGCCATCTCAACTTAAAGTTGTTCGATTAGCAACGAGTAACGCGAACTTGAGTTAGTAAACATTAGAATAAAACAAATCCCGCAGTAAAAGAAAGAAGGAAACAACAACAGGTTAATCCCGAAAACGATATTTGACACGTAAATTGTGGCAATTTTATTGGTTTACAAAGCGAAATATTGTTTTACGAATACTTTTAAAACACGAGATTAGTGGTGAGTTTCAAATTGTTCCTTTAATTAGCAATTCATTATTATAAAATTTTTTAAAAAATTTCTCTCAAAAGACCTCAAGATTCTTTCTGCTCTTTTAAAAATACATACATTATACATTCTTGAGGGGAACAATTTGTGCATGAATACTTTTAACTACCATTGTACACTTTCCATTATAAACTATTTGATTGTCATTCACATTACTTGTTTGGTTTATTTTGGCGTTTAGGACGAAAGAGCGTCTTCTGGTTTCAATAAAAGGTTCTTGTCTTCAGAAAAAAAAAAAAAAAAAAAAAAAAAAAAAAAAAAAAAAAAAAAAAAAAAAAAAAACGTTAGAACTCTTAGGACAACATCAATTTCATTCCCTTAATGAGGCATTAAAGAATGGTGCGGCAGAAAGACAAGAAATAAAAATCAGAAACAGTTAACGCACTAGCAGACACTATTTCCGTTCTTAGAATTTCCCAATCACACGTAAATACTGTTGCATCTAAGTTAAAATATCAAAAAAGCTTTTGACGTGAGAAAATTTTTATACATATGCTTCGTATCTCTTAATGGCAACACAACCATACAAAATTTCTTTTTTTTGGGGGGGAGGGGGGAGAATTCTTCAAACAATGACATTTTTTTCGTACCCCGAGTCATGAAATGCTACTCATTAAAATATCTTTTTAGAAAATTTATCGCTGCATGTTTTTGAAAAATTGAATTTTTAAATTAAAAAGAAATTAGTACGTAAAAGAAGCATGGAAGAAAAAATTATGTAAAAATGCATTAAATAAAATGATATCGATTTCAACAACAATTTCCAATAAATTATATCTTTATATTTTCCATTTTAAAGAAGTATTAAAATTTCTTAACTCTTTAACAATGAAATAGCATTTCTCTCCGTAAAATAAAAAGCATCTGACCCTGTTAGCATCCTAACCAAATCTACAGGATTAATAAAATAAAAAAAAAGGAGACTAAAACATAACAAAACCTAAATATACAAGTTGATCGTAAAGTTGAAAATGGCGTCCCCTATAGCTACGTAGTAAAGTGGCTATCCTGAATTTATTGAGACAGTTTACGGTGCCCCTAGCGGTAAAAGAAAAAAGTTACAAAAAAAAGAAGGGAAAAAAAAAGGGAAATCGGCCAAAAAGTCCAATTAAAAAATGTAAATTATAACACAATAAAAACACAGGAAAAAGTTTCATGTAGTTACCAGTAAAAATGACAGAGATATTTGCAATTAAAATCATGCAATTAGAATCTTCCATGACTTGAAAAAGAGTTCATCATAATATTGAAAAAAGCATTTCCGCCTTCAGTACATTTTTTTTAAATCTTACTTGCTTTCTTCGTTATTTAAATTTCACATCGTTGTTTCTTAACTAGGAAAGAGGGTATAATAATAATGCAGGAAACAATATGAGCACAATCTAAAAACATGAGTGGAAAGTATATTTTATATTCAGGATATATTAGCTTAAGGAAAGAAATCTTAAACTTCTGCAATTCACGGATGTTTTATGCTTTTGAACAGTTTAAATGTTTAAAATTGTTGTTTAAACTATCCTCTGGTATTTATACTCCCTACCTCATATGAAGTCTCTTTTATGAGCTTTAAAAAAGGTTATTAATTTTCTCATTCATTCTCTTTTTTGCTCTCACTTTTTTATAAAAGTCCATGACTCAGTCTTACTGACAATAATATTTGCAAAACACGCTAAATTTCAGAATCATCTTTAATCCTTCAAGTTTAAAATAAATTGAGTAACAACTTTTTATCCCGATTGCGTTTTCTACAAGACAACACACCATTATTAATCTTTTATTGCATATAAAATACAACTAAAAGTTTATATATATATATATATATATATATATATATATATATA